>JAANBB010000027.1:137-211481 GCA_014621425.1 Cylindrodendrum hubeiense | reverse complement strand
GGGCCTCATTTGTGACATTCACCGTGGTGTGCTAACCGCTAACCGAGAGACTGGGGGTGCAGTGACCATGTCACTTCCAGTGAACAAGGGATGCCCTTGTCTTCAGAACCTGACGTCCTTCAATTCCTGGCTCCCCCTAAGCATGGGGTCAGAGGAAAGCACTCAGGTCGACACGTACATCTCGACGACCGACTTGTCTCAATTGACATTGTTCCTGAATATTATCTGGGATAGCCTAATCAGTGTTGCAGGAGTGTCGGCCGAACATCATTTCCGGACTGAACTTCATCCGAGGACGTGGACATGATGGGATGGATGCGTCTAGCTCGCTCTTGCACTGTCTCCGCTAGTATGAAGCGCCCGCCACGTGGTTGACAAGGAGCCATGTTCCCCCAGGTGGGCTCGAGCTTTCCGCTAGCCGTGATGACCAGCCCATACCATGCCTAGCTCCATGCATGCCGTTCGGATCCGGCAGCCGTCAGTGTGATTGACCCCTCCCTCCCTCCAATGTAGATCATATTTGCCCTTCAGACGTTTCTACACCGTATCTACCATACCTTCCCGTACGAGAGATAATGCCCTCGAGGGCGCTTTTTGAAGCACCAACCACGAAACGAAAACGTCCGTGTAGCTGTAGTGGGAGTGACACCCCAGGGCTTGACCAGTAATTGCCTTTCTCAAACACAAGGCTGGGGATCGAAACTGGTCACGCGGACAATGGTGGACTCGTGGTAACCTTTGAAAAGGGTCAGAGTTATAAAATCCCACTCGTCCTTCTCGACTAGAGACACTTGCTCCTCCAACGGCACATTTAGTGCATACAATCTTTGAACTTTGGACCTGCTTCTCATGGCCAGCTCCTCACGAGGATCACCCAGATCACGACGTCACGTCTTGATGTGCGAGCATCGTCGCCATCGTTGCTCCCTTCCAGAAGGTCGATCCCGATTCTTGTCTTGAGTTTACCCCTTAACTTGTGTGTTAACGTCCAGTATGCATCTGTGATATTTGAAGTAAACTAATGCTACAATAGCAGTGGAATCGATATCCACGGTCCCCATGTCGGCACCAACATCTAACGGCTCCCAGGGAGCAGCGTTAAGGTAAGAAATCTTGTCTGTCTCTCCGTCAATTCCAACTTCACTTTTGCCCCAAACATCAAAGTCTCAATTCTCGGGTGGGTGAACGCACTCTGCTGACGAATCCTGGCGGGCTAAAGCAACGGCTCTGGCCCCGCTTCTGGAGCAACCAACATCGCGCACATCACCGAAGATACACATCAGCCGGTCAATGCCAGAATGCAGGACCCGATATACACTCCCGGTACCCCGTTGTTCACTCGCGACCCTTCTGTAGAGGGTATATTAGCAGCCGCCATAAGTATCAGTAGTCACTCTGGTAGTTCGATGCCAGCTACCACAAGCGTGTCAGTAGATACTATTTCGGAAAACGATGTTGTCTCCGAATGACGTGGTTTTATTGTACATGGCAGTTTGCTTCATTACGTTAGATGGTTGCCGGGGAACCTGAGGTTTGGGTATTTCAGTCTCGTGATCCTGGTGTGTATCAAGCGTGTTGTGATGGAAACACGATTTGATCATTTACTTGCATTGCCCGTTCGGTTAAAAAAATGGACCTGTCTGTGAGACAGACTCTGAATTGAGACGACAGAGGGGGTGTTTAATATTTACCGATGCCTTTACTTAAGCTGCATGTGATGAAGACAGTTTTGAGGCAACGTGTTGTTGAGCAAGCCCTGTCGCGTGCTCTCTGCAATCACCGCAGATCATGTTGAAACAAAACATAGCTCCGCTCCAATTTTCCACGCTCCCGTCCCCATGCTAGAATTTCCACGGCCGCGGGGATGCCAAATTATCCTCCCAATATCAGAAGCCAACCTGGTGAGTCATGCCGCCCTTTAACTTTGGCTCTCTGTGATGCTGTGCCGCAGATGGGAGGACGAGGGGCAGGTTCCTTGTTGCGAAAACCAGCAGCGAAGCAAACTGATGCGACCAACAGTTACAGCGTCCAATACCCGATAACCCCACTGTCACATGCACAGCTTGTTCACAACATGGTTGGGGCCGTTTCGTTATCCGTCCCCTCTAGATGCCTTAACTCCTGCGTGCCTTGCTGTCCCCACGTGATTGGATTCTGGCACTGCAATTTTAGCGCTTCAAGGCGAGTTGGATGCCTCACTCAACCAGCCACTCAATAACGGTACTCGGACTAACAATCTTCACTACAATTCTAGCCCTTCCGGATTTCCTACTAAGCTCACTCAATGAAGCGGTTCTAAAATCGCCTTAGAACGTCCCCGATATTTACTTGGCAAACGTGCTCCAGGACGATCTTGGATGGCCAACTGCCAGACCACCTAGTATCATATTCATGGAGCACAGTATAGAAGCGAATACGTAGTGCAGACGATTCAACGTGCATCGTGGAATGTTGGAATGTGAACGGAAAGCAGGCTCCGTTATCAATCGCTGTTATTACATCGGCCGACCCCTCCCTCGGATGTGCGGCAATCATACCAGCGAATACCTCAAGGATAAGAGCGGTGAGATTCGAAGGCAGCCCTCCCTTTCGCGCTCGGCACACCATCCGGATTTTCCAAGCCGGGTGGAAATTAATGCTCAAGGCTGCGGGGGGGGGGGCTTTCAGGATCAGAGTCCAACCCGCGAAGGTGCAAGCTTCAAAGCTGCCATGCCTCGGTTGCCTTTACCGCGATTTCCACTGGCGACTTTTGTGGAGTCTGTCTCTGTCCGTAGTCAGGGCTCCGTGCAAATTCGATCGGCTTAATTATACGTATGTCCTATGCCATGACGGATGCACATCATCCGGCTAAAGAAGCTAAATTGTGCAATACTTCATAACCCCGACATGGAACCCATAGGTCACCTCCACCGCAGCGAGCCCTAACTACGTTGGTTCAATCGTGCATCACTGAGATTGGCCTTACTCCTTCAGACTCTGATTCTGGTGATCACATGTATTTAACCTTTTCTAGGGGCTGGGGCCTCCCTGTCGCCAAGTCTCAGCTGAAAACGAGTTGGGCCACTTGTCGTACCTGCCACTAAGTTTGGCGTTTATCTGAGCCACTTTTGAACGGAGGACGTGGGAGAAGATGGGTAGGGCGGCCCGGGACTCGCCCTGTCGTGAATCCGAGAGGTTCACCATCGACTACGGCTTTTGGGGCTGCTTTGCTGCTCTCTCGGTACAATGCAGACGTGTCCATCAATTATACTGCGTCATTAAGGGCCGGTGACAAACAACGGTCGCCGGTAGGGTGACTGGTGTCCCGAACATCCCACCCCCAACTCAAATTCGGGGGTTGCTCTTGAGGCCCTGCGGGTATCTAACCTGTCAGAACATTGTGAAATTTTACTGAGGTAGTTACAGAACTTTAGTTGCTGTGCCTAAATTGTTGCACGCTGAGCTGGGAAGAGGGGCCGAGTAACTCCACGTTGACCGGGATCCGTTTCGATTCACCAACAATCTGGCAAACCCTTGGTTCTACCATATATTTTGCACTGAAATGCATACCATCTTATTCATTCACGTAATTATATTCATTGGTGCACAATTTATGCAGGCGCGAGACCAAACACGGCAGTGTCGAGCTCGGTTCCACCCAGCCACGGGGGCGACCTTTGGTGAGTTGTCCGAATTGTTATTTGGGCATTTGAATTTCCAAGACATACCCGTAAGTAGGACTGAGAGGCCTCCATGCGGCCTTATTTTCATCTACCCCTTTCATTGGTAGTTCTATCTCTGTTAATTGCGCCCAGGTGCGGCCAACTGTTGTGACCTTAGTGTGCTACAATCAGACCGACCGTGTATGCGACCGCAACCTGTACAGCCCGCCGGATGCAATTATATCCGGCGCTTACGCGTATCAAGGACGCAGAACGCGTGACCAGATGCCAAGATTAGCTGGTCAGGCTCTTTCAACAGTTCACACCACCACATGCAGGCGGAAACCTTTGTATCAGCCTTGAGCGAAGTGGTCGGCAGGCCCAGTTAGTTCTAACTCTTTCAACTACACTGTCCAACCCCCATGATGCTTGATTTATTTACTCACAGGCAGCCAAACGTATTTGCCCTTTGCCGCACGAGAAGATCGAGCTAAAGAGTCAGCAATGGTGTCCGCCGACAGCCCAAACTGGCCGCCCACCATTTGAGATGCAACCAACTGAGTGTGTCAACCAGGCGGTATTCCGCAGCTCAGCGCCAATAAAAGCGCCTACTCTTGAAGTTGTTGGTTGTTCAAGTTGCTGGAACCGCCGCGTACCGTCTCAGTGAGGGGGGCTTGTGGTTGCATCTGTGGCAGTGGCAATTGCATTTTGCTGCGAGGCATTCTCAAGTGTCCTTCGCGAGAAGGACCAATATCACAGGCAGCGCTCAATATCAGATGTCATTACCAACGCTCTTTTGTCGGCCCAGCTGAATGATAATCTCTCCATACTGATTATCGACCCTTTGGACGGGATATAATACCAACCGATGCCGCTTTGGATCTTCTCTCACGCCCATTATCCAAGCTTCTCCTGCTCTTTGTGCCACTTAACACCATCGACAATCTCCGCGCGACATTTATCATCCACGAAGAGCAACTAAGATGGAATTTAGCTCCAACAATGCATCCAAGTCTGTTTCCGCGGTCTCTGTGGCCCACCGAACACAGCGATGTCTGACTGAGATAGAGGATCAGTACAGATCAGTCCCCGTTTATCTCGTGTCTCAAGAATAACGTATAACACCGTGTACAGCGGGAATGGAATACCTCCAGCCATAATTATCATGCTGGGACGGAGTGGGGTTGGAAAGTCCTCTATTTTCAAGGACCTGACGGATTCGGATGGCCATTCGCAGCACTCTGTTGATTCTGGTGAGTATATTCTGTCGGTACGAGGCAAACATTGTTCGCATCTCTAACGTTCCTTATAGTCACTCGAACCTTCAAAATCGACAAAGCATGCATTAATAACGAGGAATACTTCATCATGGATACACCTGGCTTTCATCCAGGGAATGAACAAATCGTATTCCTCAAGATCGCTCCTGGCATCGAAACTATCTGTCCTTCCGCCCAGGTTTCTGGAATTTTGTATCTCACATGCATCAACCAGCCACGTTTTGATGAATTTGACCCCAAGCTCGTCCGTTTCATCTGCGCACTCTGTGGTGAGGAGTACATTCACCGATTAACCTTCGTCACGACATTCTGGACCGCAGCAGACAAAGGGCAGCAAGACATGTTTGATTCCCAGCTGAGTTCTCTCTGTCTCAATTGGCAAGCAGGTCCCAGTAGCTATCAGCAAAATGTATCAACACGGACGTGAGTATGTTGCAGGTATTGATACGGGTCACTTCCTGAATTGGTTTGAGAATCGCGGACAGATTGCACAGCATGCGAAAGGCATGATTGTTCGCCACTATAGCGAACAAACGTGGCCGAAGGAATACCTTCCCACTCCCAAAATTGTGCAGGAGCTTAATGATCATACTCTCATTCGTGACAAAGATGCTGGAATGCTGCTTTCAATGTCGCCAGTAACATCTAGCACAGCGTGGTTGACAAGCGGGCACATTCAAACCAAGTCGGCATTCCAAAGAAACCATTCCATCGACGAGTCACTACCACGGCCCAGTCGTGAAAGACAACCGACAGCAGCCCAAACCGGTACATCAAGCGATTCTCAACATGAATCCGATCCCGCCCCATCCCCCTGGTCATCCTGGCTTCCACTTGCGCGAGACGATATGTGCTGGCTCCTAAAGAATGTGGACTTCAACTTCACTGTTGGTGAATTTAGGCCACGTGGCCAACCACTCACCATGGGTAACGCAAGTAGCAGTCACTTTGGTCAGTATACGAGTTCATCATCACGGGATCCTGCCTCTAACATCCAGCCAGATCCAATGTCTTCCGTCGACGCAATGAAGGTACGTGGTCTTGATTCTAGCCGTAGTGTCAGGCTAAGATATTCTGAGAGCCATAACATTAGAGGTGTGCCGTACTCTGCGAGCTGGGGTGACGCAATTCGGAAGCATGTTAATGAGTGACGTGAATGATGGAGTTTAGTTTAAAATGTGACCAGATGATGTTTTGTCGATGAACTTGGAGGAGAGTACGAAGCACCTCTCGAGCTTGACTGCATTCTCTGGCAGATTCAGTTGGTAGTATTGTCAAAACCTTCTTTCTTGCCTTTTCTTTTTAATAGAATATGTAGTAGCAGGCTAGAAATGTCCATTCCTTGTATGTGACGCCTCGTGTGTCTTGGTGTGCAGTCTCCAGACACATCACAGTATGCTGCGCTTTCACTCTTTATCTTTGATGTTGGGGCATAGTCTCATATCTTGTACTTTTATCTTTACATCGGCCTCTTTGCACTGTCCTTTCACATCTCTTTGTACAATCATTATTCTGTGGATGTCATAATCGAAAAGAAAACGACTTTGGTAATTTTGCCATTTCCCCGCGTCTTTGACTCGTGCAACGCATTCTGCAGAATATTGTCGGAACCAAATATTTAACTTATACATTGCATCCAAAGATAACACATCTCTTGTTTTGAACTCGTCAAGCTCTCTGAATTTCGTTGTTCTGACCTCATTTATGAAACCAGACCGTCCTTTCATACATACATGACTTCATTGTCATCTTCTTTCTCGTTCCTAATGTCTATATAAGACGAACCCATTATTTAAACATATTATCATCTAGAAATCAAGATATATGTTCGCTTTCCATTTCGAGTTGTGTCCGACTCACTATAGTCGGATTCAGAAGGTAGTCCGAATTAACTCAGATCCACTCTAAGCAATACGACACCTACTACTGCGGGCGCGATTTTCTTTTAGGGCTTGCAGACACTCCATGCATCCGTTGCTATGTTATTTTCCCATTGATGGCATACCTTCTATTAACAAGCAATGAAGAATGTTTCCAGGTTTTACCTGATGTTAGTGTGTATCCGATTCTTATTAAAATAGTTACAGGTTCTCACACAAACCTAATAATAATAATATCAATAACCCCATTGGTAAATCAGGATCCTATATTCATATACCAACCACCCACTGTCGTCGGAAACCCATTCCCGGGTACCTTATCTCATAAATACCTTTGTAGGTGATCTAAATCCAGTCCAATTCAGATCCCAAGGACTATTTAATGGAGAGTTATGGTTTGGTTAGTACTAGGTACTCATACCAGGACTTGCTAAACCTTGACTCTTACACAGGGAACAGAATCAGGGACCCAGGTCCACATCAATCAACTTTCTAGATGAAGGAATCGCGATAACTACAATACATGAATTTAAGTAATGGAATTGTGCCAGGGAAGAGTACGGCAATCATAATGTGGGGGGGGGGTACAAGAGATGGTTAGAGACCCAACAACCCACCCACAAGCAGCAGGTGTTGTGACTGTGGTGATGCTAGTAGAAAGGCGAGGTGTCGGCAATATCGGTAAAAGTGTAGATAAAAGACCTTCAAAGTGAACAAAATCGACCAGCCTGACTGTTATCATCAATTGGTATCATCTGATCAAACGGCTCGCAATTCGATGCCGCAAGAGTGGGCTAAAAAGAACGTAAATTGAGGTTGCTAGAAAATCCCTCCTGAATACTGTTACACTCATGACGATCCTGTGAGATGACTTCAGACTGAGAGTCTAGATAAATCTGACCGCGATCCCTCAATCCTACCCTACAGCTCTCAATGACTGACTAATTATGGCCTCAATACCTGCCGGAATATCTCTAATGGGACAGTCCGCTCAAATGGAGCTGCATCCTAATTGACACATCAGCTAGGAATGCCTTCACGGGCATTCTACACCGATAGACCAGTCATCCCCAACACAATAGTATCATTGTCCAGCAACAGCCTTACCACAGTCTCATGCCCGTTATGTGCAGCCCATGACAATGGCATTTGGCCGCTTTTGTCAGTTGCCTCAACTTTAGCGCCATTGTCGAGTAGCAGCCTTACAACTGTCTCATACCCGTTATGTGCAGCCCATGACAGCGGCGTTCGGCCGTGGCCGTCAGTTGCCTCAATCGAGGCGCCATTGTCAAGCAGCAGCCTTACAACCGTCTCATGCCCCCCTCTTGCAGCATATATCAGCGCAGTTCGGCCACGATCAGCTAACTCAATGGAGGCACCATTCTCGAGCAGCACCCTTACAACAGCCTCATGCCCTTTTTGTGCAGCCCATAATAGCGGCGACCATCTAATCCGAGACCATGTGTCCTCGGCCCTCTCAATTATAGCGCTATGATCAAGCAGCAGCCTCACAACAGTGTCATGTCCATTATATGCAGCCCATAATAGCGGTGTTCGGTCATGATCAGCTGCCTCAACCACAGCACCATTATCAAGCAGCAGCCTTACAGCGGTCTCATGCCCGTTACGTGCAGCCCATGACAACGGCGTTTGATCGTTTTTGTCAGTTGCCTCAATGGAGGCGCCATTGTCGAGCAGTCGCTTGATGATGGCCTCGAAGCCTTTCTCAGCAGCGGATAAGAGTAGGTCTCGCCTGATTTTATCAACTGAATCAAGCTGCGATCCTTTCATCAGTATTCCCGCTACATCATCGTGCCCACTGCAAAGCGCATATGATATTGGCGTCCCTCCAATATCATCAATTGAATCGGCTCGGGCTCCTGCTTTAACTAGGAGATTAACAATAGCTAGGTGCCCATTCCAAGAGGCGTATGATAGAGGTGTTCGACCGTATCGGTCGTGTATGTCGACATTGGGCCTCCCTAGAAATGATAGGTTGATGATGTCTTTAAAGCGAAGCTTTGAGCCTTTGACCAATAGCTTGACAACACCGTAAAATCCGTTTTCTGAAGCCCAGGAGATCGCTGACCGCCGATGGGTACCGTCCTCGGAATTTATTTCGATACCGCCTTTGACAAGCAGAAGCTTTGTAATGTTCTCCAATCCGAAATATGATGCAATCATCAAGGTTGTGAAATTTACAGGTGGAAGATCCATGTATGTGTTCAACCAGTAGACTGTTAACCAAGTCTGACAACATCTTGAGCTCGCATCACATACTTGCCATAGTGCTTCTATTACTGTGTCGTCCTCTACAGCTGCCTCCCGGAAGTGAGTAGCCCAGTGAGTAGCAGAGTAGTCGAGGAATACGTGATTGTAAAGGTAGTTGGCCACGTTCTTATCTAAATTTCCTTCCAGAGGCAGAGTCTCAAATTCAGTAAAGATGAGGTAAGAGATGCAGATATGGCAAAGAATGTGATGGGACTCCAGTGGGTGAAGGGAAGATTTCCATAGGATTTGGTTGACGTGATCCTTCAGAGAATCCAGGTCATCTGTTGGGACGAGGAACTCTTTTGCGGTCTGATGAAGAAGATAAATCTTTGAATCAGTGATGGTTATGAACAAGCCGCAAAGATCTCTGACATATCTGCTGAAGCGCTCTTCTGGGATACGATCTAGGTCTTTATATGACCTTTTATTTTCTTCAAGAGCCAACGCTAGGTTCATTTCTCCCAGAGTCAAGGGCCGTGCTGCCGCCACTACAATATGTAGTAGTTTCTTAGCTTTATTGGAATCGATGCTCTTGGATAGAATCTTTTCGTATACTTCATCGACAGTTTGCGGGAGTGAAGAAGTGGCGGCAAGTATCTTCCTTTTATCGATGCCGATGTTGAGGTCGGTTTCGATCAATTCCAAGATGAGATAAACCCATAGATATGTCTGGTTTGGAACACGCCGAATTGTTTTCAAGATCAGCTGTTCCTCATCTTTGTCGAGTCCAAGGTTGACTTGGATACCTGAAACCCTGTTTTCTATATAGACATCAATCTCCTGAGAGATCTTCGATGTCTCCTCGTCGCTTTCTCCCTTTAGGTAGATGACAGGCAGCCCCGGAATATCAAGAGGCTGGAAGCTCTGTCTGATTTTATCATATGGCCGGCTTGTTATAAGAAACTTCAAGTGAGAATCATTCGGTGTGCCATAGAAATCGCATAGGGCTTTGGTAAGCCTTTGCCGTTCCTGGTCTTCACATTCATCAAATGCATCAAGAATACAGAGGAGCTCGCCAGTTTTCTTATCCTTCGCGATCATCATTAAGATCTCCCAGAGATCATCAAGTGATCTAGTAAGGTGTGGTTTACTGGCTTCAAACCGTTTGATGATATTATCAGAGAAAAGGTCCCGCTTTTGTGTGAACAGCTGATGAAGAATACAGCTGAGAGCACCTTTTGCACTCCTCTGATCTTCGAAATCATCCTTGAAAAAGAAATAGCAAGTCGTCGTGGATTTTGTTGTCGTAAGCTCGTGATCTATGAGGTATTTTGCTAATACGGACTTTCCGCATCCAGGATTTGCAGATACCCAGAGTAGGCTTGCGGATTCGCTTCTCCGCCACTGTTGGAAGTGGTTGTGATCTACGAACCACTCACAGGTCCCTGGGACTCGATCTGGGTTCCTGTTCTTCCTCTCTAGATATGGCGAGGTATGGAGGGTATGAGCGACATCACTCCAGATCGTATTGGCTTTATCTGCAGAGTTGCTAGGTGCATTGAAGTGGAAGTTGTTCGATCCGCCATGGGATGCGTGTGGAGCAGGGATGTTGAAGTGGCCGGTTACCGGTGCGTGGAACTCGGTAGATGAGGCCATCGTCCCCGACGTCGCTGGGTGCGCGTAGATTTATTTGAGTGAGGGGGTAACGGTCGTGGGCGCAGCAAAATGAAGCTGGTACGCGTAACGTGTTAAGTGCAGCCTTACTTGCTCTCGGGCGCGGTGCTCCAGCCTTGTTTACCTACAGAGAGAACTGCGCCATGCCGCCTTGAACTTTGGGGCGGTTCGCTCATAGCGGGGCAGCACTGACCTATCAGCATCTAACGCCTTGCAACGCCCGGTCTGTACCCAGACCACCTCTCGCCGGTCCTTGATTTCCAGCAGTTAGAAGAGGCTCAAAATGCTCAGAAGCTGCTTATGTTACGGATTTTGGTTGGCTGTACTGGAGAAAAGGATGCCGTCATCTTACTAGCCCATGAGGACGGATGCTGGGTTGTGGCAGTCGGTCGCATCCTTGGAGTGGTGGATGAAAGTGAGGATGGATGCTGCCAGCGATAGAATTGGCTTGACCTCCTTGGTTAGCTTCAGGATCCGGTCGTGACAAGGTCCCTACCCACTGTCTCGTTTTCTCTTAATCGGGGTGCTCTTTTAGTAGCTTTGGTGCAGGACCTTGTCGTTACAGACCAGCTTCCACGTCATCGAGAAGCATATTGGTAGGAGATGAGCCATGGCTGGGTCCCATGAAGCGCTCATCTAACGGATCACCACCTTCGCGCGAACCCTCCATTTTATTTCATGCCTGCATGTTGTACCATTTTTTGGAACAGAGTCCCAGCCATGGACGAACGCGAGGTTAGAGTGGGAGGGGTTGTCTGTACTTGGCGTCTCCGCTGGGACTGACATCCTAGTCCGATCCAGGTGGTACGTGTACAGTGCATGACGCTTTAACGACGGTGCTTTTAACGTGTGTTTTCACAGTGCTAATAATAGTGTCCAATTCTATTGGTGTGTTGCACAGTGTCAATAATTGTTGACAAAACTTAAATCCCTGCTTCATCTAGCCAATCACGTTCAATAAACACGAATCCCCCGACTTTGACCACATCGTTCCTCGTTCCTCTGTACTACACGTTTCTCCAGCCGAGTATCTACCCACAGCCAAGCCATAGCTGCGCGCCGTCAAGTGTATAGCGATTTCCAATTCGCCCATGATCAACAACCCGCCATAAAACGCCGACACCCTTGTCCAAGAGACAATGCCTCTGAGGTCGGGAGTTCTAACTGCGTCCACTGCAATTCAACTCGACCTTTGCCATGACGCTAGGACCCTAGCCGGGTGGGTGGTATCGCAGGCTCGGTCATGATATCAGCTCTTCCACGCCGCTCTAGACCCACTGGATGATATACAATCCCAGCTACCGACTGTCGCCTGCGTAGATAGCGCACTAAGCTAGCTAGCAAATAAGGCTTCGCATCACGTCGTTCGATTTGAGACATTATTATCCTGTTCCCCCCTGCGAGTCCCTGTCTGGTACATTGACGGCGAATCCTTGTATTCTTAGATGTACTTAAAAGAGGCTCTTTCCCTTCCCTTCCTGCTCCCACTTTCACTTCAACTCAACCCCAGCATTCCTGGACGAAATTTTAGGTCTCTACTATCCCTACTCTGCGTCTCACGGTCTATTCTCTACGCTTGTTACGTCATCACTACGTCTGGTGGTAAATTCTTTTACTCGGTCCCCTGTACCCATCTCTGTGCTTTCTCGCAAATCCCCCTCCTCGTGAAGCGTCACACGAAGGAAGACGATCACCAATTCTTGTCCCGCATAACCTCCAACATCGCAATGCCGTCGCCTTCTACCAGCGCTGGCCACCTCTCTCTCCATCAGTACGTCTTTATAATGAGATCTCCTTTTCTCAACACGAACATGCCTCCCCAATTCGTGAACCATTTCCAACAGAACTTGCCAAGGCTCAAGGTTTACACAAGCTTCTTTGCTAATACGAACACCCAAACCAGGAACTCTACGGATAAACTCACTGCGAAGCATAAAGATATTGCCACTATCAACCAACCGGTCAATGCACGAATGTCAAATCTGGTATATGTTGCTGGGACTCAACTACTGGCTCGTGAACCCGTTGCCAGGCAGATACTCGATGCCACTACAGTGCTAGCTTCTAAAAATTCCGTGCTTCGGGGCGTCGAAGGGCTTAACGATCTGGCAGGCATAGGAGCTCAGTTTGACGTCAAAGTAACTACCAAAACCTTTACTGTGGATGAGAGTTAGATTAGAGAACGGTCTTGGATTTCACTAATGAGATTGCATATCTTTGTCTCAAACTAGTCAGTCTCTTCTTCTTATTGACATTGAATTCTACATAGATTAAATAGGCAATGCGTTCATTCCTTTCCCTGAAGAATTGTCAACGATACCGCTCTTGTACAAAGGGTATTCACACGGGTTGGCAGGCACACGCTTTGGATAAGCTTAAATGACTTAAACTTTGCGTAACCGTAACTATCGACTCACCCGGGAGCACTACCCAGATCCACAATGTTTACAAGTCACCAGATAGCCACGAGCCTGTTACGGATATTTGAGGTCACTATCCGCCATGGTACGCCCACTTTGTTCGCATAGCTACTCTAATTATATGTCACGTAGGCAAAAGAAATTACTATCGCCAAGTACCAGTTAATTCACAGGCTTCCGTGATTCCACGCGTACAATGTGGAAGGAAAGATTTATTCGCTCCAATTGATGTGGGGCTTCGCGAAAGGTTGGGTCTTTTCACATTACGTTCCGACTATACCATATATTCAATGACACATGGTACTACTTTAGGGGAAATTCATGGCTGCATGTGGTTATATTAGCATTGTATATTGGAAGCTGAGGCAATCGAAGTAATGCTGGTTGAAGCTCGTTCAAACCGACAGACCAACCAACACTTCAACAGTGCAAACATCAAGAGACGACATGATGTGAAATCGGTGGCAGGACAGGAGGACGGCTGAGCTAAAACTGGCGAATACGAGTAGTCGTTTGATCATTGATGAACAAGATGTGACTTCGGGAATGCGGTATGGTCAGGTAGAACGAGGCTTCAATATCGTAAACAGTTTCAGAGTGGTGATGCAAACGGCGTGGTGGAAGTCGACAACATAGTTGACATCCTGCCACTAAATCAGTCGATTTCGAATTTGTGAAGTAAGCTAGAAACTTAGGTCTTTCACGGATTCGACAACCCTTGCTACCCTAGGAATGGCAAAGTGACTGGCGGGTTGCGGTCCCTCTCCTGCGACCGAGTTTGGTTGTTAGGATCTGAGCAAAGCGTGGGATCCACAAACCTTTAGCCTGTTAAGAGGTAATGACTGCAAAGTTGCAGCACAAAGTCTAGCAAAATATTTGATCGGTTGACAGTTGCTTGAATTAGGACGAGAAACCTAGGGACCGCAAATTGGGCGCCGTTGTAGCCAGCTGTGCATCAGATGGTGTACACTCGTTAGGAGATTACAAAATGCAAGAATGGGATCACTGGGTCGCAGGGATTTCATTCCAGGCTGGAAGTGTGATTGAGGCGCGTCATCATGGCGACATCGAGCGGGGAAGAGGCAATTCGCCCGTAAAGACTGGCGGTGGTTCATCCAACCATCTTTCTAGTTCAGGTATGATTCAATTACTTCATTGGCTAGTGCGCATAACATTAACACGACGGTATTAAGCCAGTCTTTCTTTGGCCTGCGTCAAACTCACGGTTGCTGACGGAGAAGCGGCCGAAGACTGACAAGATCTCAGAACCATGCTTGACGGTAAATTGCCTGCTTTCCTCCAACGCGAAAGCTCAATGCCATTTCTGTCACTCTTTTTAGTCCCTGGAACGGAAGCAGTCCCAGAGGTTTCAATATGAAAACGCAGCTGGGTGGTTTCAAAGGCACCCGCATAGATGGCAGTATCGCAACTGGTGATCCTAAGTTGGATGAAGCAATAATCATGCGGCAAGTTTCACGGCTTTGATTCCACCTCTGTGCTTCAATCTCCCAATTTGGACACAGAAGGACATACCTTTGTCTAGCGAACCTTGTATGTATTCCACTTCCCAGCCTTGCCATTGCCGCTGGAATTACTGTGCTCTGCTACGGCGGTTTCAAATTGTGGAGATGTTTCAAGCCAGCGGCTGAAGGGGCTGTCATTTGTGCAGTACAGTTGAGGGGATGAATCAATAATAATGCATCTGAAAATGCACTTAATGGTTTAAGGTGCAACCTTCGTAGTTGGCACAGCGTCAAAAACTAATCATAATTTACACATTTCTCGATATCAGTCGCCGAAGCAATAGTAGCACTGTATCCGTATATTTAAAAGTACTACTTCATAAATAGATAATTTCGAGAGAAGAAAACAACTCAATATGAACTATGCAGAAAGTACTGAAAGGATTGGGTGTTTCTGGTGTTGATCGATGCTCGATGGTGATCTAGTTTCTCTGGAAGGAGCCCTTCCCTCTCACGGGCTTCTGTATCCCGGCTCCACTTGACCTTCCGTCCCACCTAGCCCAAGGGGACAAAATCTCACGATTCAGGATCTGGTACAACTCTCTCAGATGATCTCAATGAATCACGATTGAGATTTTTCAACATCACCTTTAGCTCATCCTCTCTCTATGCAAATAGTGTTAGAGGCCTATGAACAAATAGCTCTAGCGTGTATTCTCACCTGCAGTATCAATGGCAGCGCGTTGTCGCAAATTCTTTCCTTCCATTCTGCGATTTCCTGGACTTTTGCCTCAATAACATTGTCTTGCGAGTCTATGAGACAAATCTCAGAAACCCAGTCAATGCCGGGAATGATGTAGAGGTCGGAAACTTCATTGTATAGTGCGGCATACTTAGACGCGATGAGAAATCGGTTCCTCATGAATAGACCGTTTCTTCGAATATCCTGCCATGTCTAAGGTTAGTAATTGAAGATACCGTAATGCTTTGATCGTACCTCCTTCAATTTTTCGTCCGGCTTTAGACTCTCTCGGTCCTCAAGAGTCCAGGTAGTCGTGAGAGCCAGATCTTTGACATCACTAGCCTTTTGTATCATCTTTTGAATCTCCATCAAGAATCGCATGAACTTGTTAATTTGAAGCTGTAGCTGATTCAGTCTCTCAAGTGTGCGCTCAACGAGAGCGGCCACCTCAGCCTTTCACAAGGTTAAACGCCAGTTAGGTATGACTTTTCAAGGTTCTGACACTTACAATCGACTTCGACTCTCCTGACAGCTGCTCAAGAGTGCTCCTGAGCGTTGACGTCTCTTTTTCCAAGTCGCGAACACTTGATTTTCGCCGGCGTTGTTGCAGATCTAGGAACAGATAATTTATGGTTCCAAGCGCGAGGCCTGCTACAAAAATCTCTGGTGCCAAGCCCGCGGCTACTGCAGCGCTAATCATAGCACTTGCACTTCCCAATGTTTCTAGTTTCCATCCGTGTCAACCTCAAGCTTTTAGCCCAAATGCATTGCGACTTACTTGGCACCCTGGTGACAGCGTTTTGGTATATCTCAAAGGCATTTTCATAGCGCCTTTCGAAGTCCTCCAATTGCTGTCTTTCTTCTTCTAGCTCATCCGCCAGCCTTTGCTCCTGAATGGTTTGATCACGAAGTTTGTTTTCTGTGTCCTGTTTCTGTCTGGTATTCCCAGCTAAGAGCCCTTATCATTACCTAGAGTCGACTTGACGATTTATGGCCTTAACTTACCTGCCTTTTCCTGCAACACATGGACTAGCGATTTTGTGACAACTCTCCAGGTTTCGAAATCATCTTTCACTTGAGAAATGGTCTGGATCGACTCGTTAATATTCCTTTGTCCTGTTATGAGGTATGCATGCAGCTGCTTGTCTCGTGCCGTTGATTGAGTCGGTGCAATGTATTCCAGCATGGAGTCTATCTGTTCAATGTTGTCAGTAATGAACATTGTTGGGAAGTAAGCCCCTTACAATACCCCCGGATTTAGACATCTCGAGGGCTAAGTACCCGACTCTTTCCATTCTCTCCGCTGTTGCTATGAATATGTCCTGTCCCATTTGGGTGCAATAGCCGATGTTTGCGTAAAGCGTGTCATATCTGTAGAGATGTATGTTAGCTGTAACGAAACTTCCTTAAGGGGTATTTATTTTGCTAGCTAGCCCAGAAAGTGTGATCAATACACATACTTCAGTCCGTAGCCAGAAAGGTCAAGAGTCATAGCCGAGGTCTTCGACACTAGAAGCTTACACTCTGCCATGAGTATCACACATTGTGGCGCCTTGTGTATTTGTTGACCACAATCTTGGGAATTGGGGTTGAAGTCAACATCATTATGGAGCAAATGAAGCCGTTGTCTTTCCATTTCGAGGTGAGGATATTTGCCAGAAGGATTTTGATAGAGCAGAAAATCGGGTGGTCCTGAGTGGCAGCATTGGCCACTTAAATAGCTGGTGAGTACGGCACCCACTGTATAAAAAGGACTGCCCAACTTCGAATAGCTACCAATAATTTGTGCAGATACCCGTGCGAAACGCCAAAACTGCTGTTAGCAAAGAATGGAGCTCAGTTTTGCTTGAAAAGGCATCCAATGATTTAATTTAGAAATCGCGGCTGGCTTGTTAGGCACGAACAAATGCAGCAGATAGTTAATTCTCCGTCGGTGCCTAACGCCTCAATATGCACAACTTACTTGGTAAGAGATACGTGGCACTCGGCTGAGGTACGTCACCCCCCGAATTAACATCATTGGTTCCGTTGGTTTCATTGGTGATGCTTGAAATGACACAGCCCTCTACTGTGCCTGAAAGGAACTTTAGCCAGACCAATCGCTTACACCTTCCGTCCTACCATACCGTCTCATTCAATACTATGATAGTAGAGTTACATGTAATGCACTATGATAGCAACGTTACATGTCAGCAGATCATCATTGGGTATGGGATGATTTGATATGGTGCACATCTCGCAGCCGATATTGACGCAATGACGACTGCAAAGAACTTTAGACTACTGTTGGATTTACCGCCTGCGCCATTCTCATAAGATTGAGACCCCCGTGTGCTGCACTTTTATGACGGCTTATATCTACTGACTAACTAAGAGCCTAGGCTTTATATTATACAGTGAACATCCTATTTTGTCCTGTTAAGTAATGATTTATCATCATTGTATTTTTCAACTGCTCTATAAATTTTCTGTAACATTACAAAGAGCAAGGCTATCTAAAAACGCAAATACTTCTCATTCTAACGTGAAATAACCGACGTGCCCTCCTACTTAGAAGAATCGGCGAATGGGGTCACAAATCCCTAGTGACCGCATTATTCTCCCATGGCAAGAGAAACCCAAGGTGCATTCACTGTGATTACATATCTTACTACACATCGGTCCCGTAAGCCAAAAGCCAATAAGTCATGCCGTCCCGTTCCAAGGTGTTAGAACTGGGATTAACGGTGCCAGTTAAGCCCCTCATGTTCTCACTAGTTAATTACGGATGTTGTTGTATCAGGTTTCATGTTTCATCAGACTATAGGGGAGTATTGAGGCATATGTATTTTTATATTCTTCAGTTTTGTAGTGTATATGCTGTATCTTAATATTCACATGCACTCCATAGCAGAATTCAAGTTATTTCAGCTATTGATCCTGTCGCTTGCCCAAGTCATGACCTCAGTGTATATTGCCTCACCATATTGGATTAGCGGGCCGATCTATGTCGCGCAACGAGACAAACGACGAGGGACGCTACTACAAATCAACCAAAATCTTCTCGTCTGTGTTGGTTAGGAATCATCGTCTTCGTTGAGGACATTCAACCTTGACCTCAAGATTCTGACAATCTTCGCATGCTCGCTTCGGAGCCACGCCCCCAGATAAGAGTACAAGCTGGCCTCTCCACTGGCAGAGGTTTCTTCGGAATCTTGGGAAGTAAAAAGGTCAATCAAGCTTGCTGCCTTCTTGAGTTCGCTCAACACCAACTGGTTTCTGACGGCGGCCTGCAAATTTTGGTCCTCGATATTGAAGGTCCCCACCGAAACAGGCACATCCGCGACGGCAAACCCTGTGGATTGGGTAAGGCTTGGTGCAGCTGTGCCGGCTGCCGTTCCTGACAGGGGCGAGGACGAGGACCTATGAGATGTTGATGAATCAGCCGATGCTGAGATCTGAGGACCCCAAGAATCATTGCCATTCCACCCCGCTGCCTGCTGATACCAGATCAGTATGCGGGAAATAATGGAAGCATGAACCATAACCCGATGACCAGATTTGGCGCATGGGCATTTGAGAACACGACTAAGGCGGTCGATGGCATTTCTGTTGAAATGGAGCACATGATCCATTTGCGTCGAGACGGTATCCGAATTTGCGACTGGTGCGTGAAGAGAGGGGCCAGGACAAATCAAGTCAGCTAAGATCTCATATGACTCGCGAGGGCAGCTGTGGGACTCGTGGTTATTGGAGTTCGTCCTTGCGGTGCTAGCTGGGTCTAATGCGGATGCTGACAGCCGAATGTCTGAGGCGGAAGCTTTTGTTATGCAGGGTGTGTTTAGATTTGTACCCAATATGCCAAGTTGCGGCCACTCATCGAAGGACATGGGCATAAAAAGACCCGGCCCGAGATGGTTCTGCTCATCGATGTTCAAGATAGTATTGATGCCAGAAGACATCGGTAGTATGTCGGTCACCATGTCCGAGAAATCGAGTTGAGCAGGTTCGGTGATGCTTTGGGGCCGTCTAAATCCCATAGTGGTATGAATATCAACATTCTCCGCAGTGTGTATCGCGCGTTTCTTGTTGGACAAGCTAGCACTGGCGTCAAGTGTGGAACCAGGCCGCTTCCGCGGTGGTTTACCAAACTGGCGCGACCGCCCATACGCGCAAGTCAGGCCGAGCGCCACGCAGCGAGCGCATTCGGGTTGACCACGGTCACATTTGACCTTTGCACTCCCACAGCCGTCGCAGGAGGACCGCAGCTTCCGGACTTCGGGACCCGTAAGTGAGGCCGTGACCGGTGTTGGAGGTGCAGCCATTGCGCAAGATAGGGGTTGTCCGATGCGGAGGCTTTTTACGTGAGGTGTTTGCTAGTCACATTGGTTGGCCGGAATATTCAAGGATGCAACGGTAATGACTTACATGCAGGGTGCCGATGTCCCAATGTACTGAGAAAGGTGGTGATTGAAAGCATGAAGATGTCGACTGTTCAGGGGGTGGCGCTGACTACAGCGGAAAGTGATGGCTTAGGTCACGTGGAGCTCATCAAGAGCTGCGAGACACAGCTGCGCAGCCAGCTACATGAAGTCCATCCATACGACGAAGGGCCCTATGGTTGGTCTAAAGCAGTTCAAAAACGGCTGCTTAGCAAAAGTCCTAGGTGGACATGGCTTAGTCCTGGCCCAAATTGTGCCATTTACGCTTCCAGCGCCTGAGACCCCCACAGCGTTCGGGACCCGAACATCGATCCCTATTGGCTGAACGGCAGGCGAGCGCCCACGCACACACAGCATAGCATCGCTAGCTTGATCAGTCGAGCGATCACTTGTAAGTATATAAGGGCACAAGAACAGCAATAATTTGTCATGGAGACACAGCTCATCAGCCCCCTCAACTTATCAAGCGAGGAAAGGCTTTACCACCAGCAAAAATGGTCAAGATTGCAGTCGCCGGTGGCTCGGGCGGTACGAAACTCAGAATCCGAAACAGAGCAAAGGCTTAAGCTGACTTTTTGACAGAGGTTGCCCATGAAATTATTGATGCTTTGTTAGCTGCGAAAAAGCATGACATTACTATCCTATGTAGGACTGTGAGGATGGTGACCTGAAACTGTACTTTCGCGATTATTATACTAATGGAACTTAGATGCCTTCCACAGGAGACAGTATTCCCGGTGTTACATGGCGTGCTGTAGCCTATGACGACAAGAGTGATCTGGTCGATGCTCTGAAGGGAACTCATACTGTCTTATCCTTCATCCAGGTTATGAAAGACACCGGAAACCAGTCTCAGAAGAGCCTGATAGACGCTGCCATCATCGCTGGAGTGAAACGATTTGCACCAAGCGAATGGGGGAGGTGAGTTAACAGTGAAACAAGGAGCGCACTATCTAATCTGTCCAAAGTGCGGGAACAGCGGGGATGCCTTGGTGGACAGGGAAGGGGGAAGTGAAGGAGTACCTAGAGAAGGTGAACGAGAATGGAAAGGTGAGGGCATCATCTCGCATTCCTTGAGTAATTCTGACTCCGCTCCTCAGGTTCTCGGATATACCCTGTTCCAACCTGGCTTGTTCTTGGACTACTTGGCAACTCCATACAAGACGGCCAGATACGTCACCCCGCTCAACACCATGATTGACTTCCAGAACCGCCGTGCAATCATCATTGACGGACACGATAGCATCCTGACTTTCACCACCGTCCAAGATCTTGCTACAGTTGTTGCCAAGGCAGTCGAATACGAGGGCGAGTGGCCCGTGACTGGTGGTATTTGCGGCAATAAAGTCACCGTCTCACAGATCCTCGAGATTGGTGAGAGGGTTCGAGGTATAACTTAACCCACTCAGGACAGAGAATAGAGAGAGTTGCTAACAAGAGAGTTTAGGCCGCCCGTTTGCTATCGATAATGTCAAGCTCGAAGATCTCGAAGCTGGGAATCTCAAGTCATCGTGGACACTGGAAACTGCTCATCCCAGCCTTACCAAGGAACAAGCCGAAAGTATGATGAAGACTGTTCTCATCGGGACGCTTCTGAGTAGTGCAAAGGGCGCATGGGCTACCTCAGACGAGTTTAACCAGCTTCTGCCAGAACACAAATTCGCCCAGATTGAGGAGTTCCTCGCCGAAGTGTGGGTGGGAAAGCCATAGTGCGGAGAATGCAATGCGCCCTGTTTCAACCTCACTCGCCTGTTCTCCGTTACCACACCCCGTAGTCAAGTAATTATATTCGGGGCTAGGCGGTAGCCAAGTCGCAATCTAAACCCTCATGTTGATGGCATTCATTTTTGCTGTGACGCAATTCACCTTGGCCTTACCTAATCCGACAGAACGAGACGTGAAAGAGAAAGCCAAGCAAGGAAATCCCAACCACTCACTCATTTTGGAGCGGTTGTGAGACACAATTATAGGTCCAGTCCAGGCCGACCTTCTCTTCATCTAATCTACTCGCAAAGACGAATGCCACGGCGGATTTCCACTGGGCCGTTTAGTAAATTCCCTCACCGCGAGGCAGGATACTACAACACACGATATTCTGAGACTTTCATTGGCAAATCATACAATCGTACAGGCCATCTATCAGGGTCATGATTTGAGGACGCGATAAAGAGCCACTTGCGTGTATGATATTGAAAAGACAACCCTCTCGGTGTATATTAGTTGCTAGAGATAAAGTTCCATGCTGTTGCGATCTTTCTCGGCTCCCTCGGCTTCCTCCTCGCCTCCGTCCTCGCCTCCGTCATCTCCATCGCTTCCCTCATCTCCATCGCTTCCCTCACATTCCTCATCTCCCTCATCTTCCTCGCTTCCCTCATCAGAAGAGGCCTCCCATAATTTGATTTTTCGAGTCAGGCTTCGCTTTTTTGAATGCAACTCATCAAACCTGTCCTCCAACGCTGCTGCAGCTAATTCCCAGCTACCTTCACGGATTAAACCATTAACCCCCCGGTACCAGGCTGCCAAGTTTGGTTCTTTCCAGTCTTCTTTTTGTTCAATAAGAGAGCAGAGATCCGTGCTCGAGGAGGCTGTGTCCTGTTCATCCACAGCCTGAAAAAGTCGCTCCAGGATATCAATTTCGTCCTGCAGGTTCCGAAACAGGACGCCGTTGTGCAGAATCATAAAAGCATCTCGCTCTGCAGCGTAGACAGGTCGTTCACGGCCAACGAGTTCCCACTCGTATGTCTGCATCAGTTGACCAAGACGCTCCCACGCCGTCATTCCACTTACGTCGCGTAGTTCAGTGTTGATGCCTCGAAGTTCCAAGGTATGTAGGAAGCACATTGTATCGAGGTCGCAAAAACGAGCTGCACGGTGCAACACGGTTTGTAAGGCATCATCAATACCATGCAAGGATGCTCCAGCATCGGTGAGGCTTTGTATAACTGGCAGGTTGGATGAGTATAGTGCATGGAGTGCTGCCGTCGTTCCTTTCATGTCTACTGATTCGAGGTCACAGCCCTTGACTCGCAACAGAGACACAATATCGTCTGCCGTCTTCCGGTCTGCTTTTGATACTGCGAGATAGTGTAAAGGCGTTCGGCCCCACGCTTGGCGCTTCATCGGAGACGCACCTGCGGCCAGCAACAGAGCCACAGTCGGTGCAGAGGCGTCCCACACGGCGTGGTGCAGCGCTGTCAAGCCAGAGTCGTCTTGCTGGTCCACACGACAAGTGATCCTCAGCAACGACTTCACGGATGAGGTATAGCCATTCATTGCGGCAAGCATGAGCGGAGTGCTGCCGCCCCAGGTTCTCTGGTCAAGGTCAGCTCGTGCCGCGATCAGCTGCTCCAAGCCTTCCACCCAGTCTCTCAGCACTGCGACATGAAGAGGTGTATAGCCCTTGTCGTCACATTGGTCAATGGCCCACGGCTCCTCTTTAAGCGCCAACTGAACATCACCCTCGAGCCTCACCGCTTCGTGGACTTTTGTTGGTTTCAGGCCCAGCCCATCGTCAGCCCACGACCTTACTTCTTCGAGTATCTGGGTCTCTCTATCGCTCAGGTCATTATTGCCGTTTATCATATTGACTTTAATTGCCACTGCACTGCTAAGTGTTAGCTTCATATTCTTCCCCGTCAAAGGAACCCATACTTTGGTAAGCCTTGCTTCGGTAACAAGTTTTTCCACATTGACAACAAGTATTCAATGGAATAAAAGGCTTTCCTGTCAATCGCATACTGCACGAAAAACGGTTAATAACTTCCGTCTGGCAAACTCCACTGCCATTCACATTCACACTTACCTCCAGTAATCCCTGCCTGTCATCTCGTTCGTCATCTGGGAACCAGGTAGCTCCCTCCTGGGCCAATGCGTGGAGCGATCGCACTCTATCATAGCCGATATAGAACCAAACGGAATCCATAGATGATAGCACCCTGGCGGGTCGTAGAGATAATGTCAAACCTGTCATACTACCATATGAAGCTTTAACATGTAGAAACCCAGCCAATATTCGTTTTGGAAGCCGATACTCTAATCTTATATGTGAATCGTCCCCTTTTCTGCACTGTATCTTGTCGCATTGCTGTCCTTTCTTGCCGTGAATGAGACTGTAACTGACAAGCCAGGATCCTAATAAAGGTTGAAGAAAGTCTGGGGATTGGAAACGCCCTTTGCTAAAGTGACATCGGCACTCGCAACCTGGTAGGCATTTCGAGTCTACCGTAGGCAGCATGTCATAGAAGAAGTTGTGTTCCTGATGATGTGCGGGATCGGGTTTCTTGGTTGAGATCACAGTCGTTGGCGTCTTCTCTTGTCTCTCTTGGTCTAGTTGCAGTCTCTCATCTCCGGTGATGTTGTCAACGCGTGTTTCCATGGCAGGTAGTGATGTAGCAGGCCTCCACTCGATTTGTTTCCCAGTTGCTACGTTTTTGCTGTTGTCTGCCTGTCCTAAAAGTGCATTCGATAACTCCGCAAATCTTGGAAACGCTCCTTGGGGGGGGGAATTGGGAATCGTAAAGCGTGAATAACTCGATCCGGCGCAAGATTTCCTTATTAAACCTGTTCCCTGTGTTAATGATCGGACCCAGACCTAACTTTGAGCTAAGGGCGTATGGCGTGAATAGAGACGTACTCATCCTGGCGTAGACTAATGGCAGCCAACGTGCCCCAGTGCCGCCTATCAGTGGCCAATTGTTGATTCGACAGGTTGGTCATAGCCATATGCAGAGTCGACTTTGCCCTTTCTGCCTTGAGACGAAGTTTTTCCATCTTTTTCTCTTTCATAATCCATTTCCGCTTCCTAGCCTTCCACTTATCATCGCCGATCTTTTCTGTGCAGCTGTCGATAATTGCCTTAAGTTCATCGACCATCTCTGTTACAGTTTGAGCGGATCGAGCTATCAAGCTGTCATCTAGCCGATGTGTAGAGTCATCTCCATGCGAAAGCGACTCGGCAGTCTTCCTGGTTCCTTCAACAAGACTTGCGATCAAGTCAATCTATCCGTCTCTTAGTCCTTAGCCCCCAAACCCTCACGTAGCAACCGTCGCAACAGTCGCAGTAATACATGGACTCACCTCGTCTCTTAGCGCCTCGCATTCGCTCTGGATCTCGGGGATGCCTCGGATCAAGCTCGCCACGCTTCGCCCAGCCAGCAACATCTGGCCTACAGCGATAGAGCTCGCCAAGGCGCCGAGAATCTCGAGTCCGGACATGGCGACAGTCAACACGCGGCATGCGGGCCTTATTGGCGCATACCAGGCCGGTGCTTGAAGGACTGAAATCTTAGAGGTTTTGGGGGTAATATGAGAGGGGTTTAAGTAACTCAGTGGCCCGGCGTAAGCCTCGTCTTGGCGCAGATGCTGGTCAGGTCGCCCAAAATCTGCCTGATTGTCTGGCTCCAATCATTCTTTCCATTTCAGAAGCGATGCTTACCCAGCCACCACACGCACGTGTGGCTGAGTTTTGGACGAATGGGGTCGCGTCGCAGCGGTGGCGACACAACAGTCGCAGCCCCACGATAATTTAGCCATTGGCATCGGTTTTTAGTAAATCCCTTTAGGCCATCTTCTTACAATGTATCCGCTTTGGTATTTCGTCGAGTCTTATTTTTCTCTCCAGGTACTACGGACCTTAAACCATTTGGAAGGGTGAGTGCAGCGACGGTGAGTTGTTTTCGGCAGAGCGCTCGCTTGTCTGATTTGTAGTGTCAGCGCGCTATCTTGACAGACTTTGCGAAAGTCGCAACAGTTTCTAAGTTGATAAAATAAAAATAGCGACAATTTGGAGGGGCGGTTGCGCCTTGAATTATATAACAGCTGAAGCCTGGTGTTGGTAGAATCGGGTGAGCAGTCGTGCCTGGCTACGCCGCTCGGCTACCGCTCAACCCAGGCCGGACATCGATCAGCTGTCCTTGTGCATTGCACAGCCATAGCTCAGCTTAGGATGTAGGCAGCCTAATTCTGGAAATGAACGGGCTTTTGTAATATTGACTTTCGTTTTGAGAATTGTAACATGATGAGACTAAACTTTGACGAATTTGTAATTGGCGCGGATGACCGGCTCTATGCTTCCTTGGTCAACATTGGTTCAGTTATTCATCAGCCCCTATCTGCCCCATAGAAACCAGCATCAGCTTGGCCTGCTCCATTTGACTGAGTAACCCCGTGACCGCTCTTTTTACCATTTTCTTTTGCTAAGGATACACAAGTAACCAACAAACAGGTTCTGTCGTCACCTCTCAAGGTTCAGGGTAGGTAGCATCTCGTGTTATCAGGCGTGCTCAACCCCGCACGCTTACTGTACGGCTTTTCATTGGCGCAGGGGGCAGCTTGATAAGACAGTTCTCCCCGCTTATCAATGTGAACACGGGGGCCCTGTCGTCAATTGGTAACGGATGGAACATTGCAACGAGTTCCTCCTACCCAGATAAGCGCTCTTGTCGGCTCCTTCGACGTGAAGATCACAGTGCTATCTACGACCTTATTCATATACACTGTGGGGACCAACTGGTTTAAGTAGGTGCCTACGAAGCCCAACCACGCTCGCAGGGATCTTAGCGGTCTGCAATGCACTTCCAGGCTCCGGAGCAAGGGGAATCAATCACACCCTGATTATGTTATCTGAAGTCGATGGAATCGCACTGTATGGACTGGCACACTGACCCGCTTATCATTCCCCGTTGTAGAAGAGTTAGCCGTCTCTGACCACCCAAAACCCTTCACGGCGATAAGTTAGGGAGCCGTCGCGCAGTTTCATTATTACTTCTCTGTCTTCGATGGCGAAACATACCACGTCCTCCAGTCAGGCTATCTACATGGGGTGATATCTCCCCCATTTTGCCATTGGCGAGTCCCACCTATTTACCTTCCATAGCGATGAATGAGTTGTTGGCACTGGCTAAAGCCACTACGTGTTTCTCTTGGAGATATATAATTGGAGAGTTCTCCACCTTGCTCTAAAATCCCCTCCCGTGCAATCCCATACATTCTCTCCAGCCTATTCCAGCTGCGCCTTCCCACCTTGCACGACTGGAGCGTCGTCTACTCCGCCAATTATTTCAGTTCCTGACTGAGCTCCAATTGGCTTGCTTTAGTCTTGCTCTCGGGCCAACAAAGAGAGAAAATTGTAAAAACCTGTGTTCCTCCCAGCGAAAATGTCTCAAACGCAGGTTGACGAAAAGGACGCGACCTCAAACGAGAAGAAGACCGCGTCTAACGTTAACGATTACGATGTCGGATTTGTCGAGGCGGTCGACAATGTGGACCATCTCAAGCGGCATCTGGGCAACCGCCAGATCCAGTTGATTGCTGTTGGCGGCTCTATCGGAACGGCACTATTCGTGAGCATCGGCAGTGGCCTCATGCAGGGCGGACCTGGCAGCTTGTTTCTGGCGTACACACTATACTCTGGTATCTTAGCCCTTGTCAATAACTGCATGGCCGAGATGGCTGTGTATATGCCCATCTCGGGGTCCTTCATTCGGTTCGCAGGCAAATGGGTCGACGAAGCATTCGGTTTTATGGCTGGCTGGAACTTTTTCTTATACGAAGCGACTATGATTCCATTCGAGATCTCAGCCATCAACCTAGTCCTAACCTTCTGGCGCGACGACATTCCTGTCTGGGCTGTCTGCTTGGTTTGCATTATTTTATATGGCGTGCTCAACATCTTTGCCGTAAAGTACTACGGCGAGGCTGAGTTTTGGCTCTCTACCGGCAAGTTCTTCTTGATCTTGCTGGTGTTTTGCTTCACCTTTGTCACCATGGTTGGTGGAAACCCACAACATGATGCATACGGCTTTCGCTACTGGAAAAATCCGTAAGTTTCACATCTCTCCAAAGCTTTTCAGCTTCGAGGCAACAGCTTGCTAACCAGAACAGTGGTTCATTCGCGGAGTATATCACGACCGGCAACCTCGGGCGTTTTGAAGGGTTCCTAGGAGCTCTCTGGTCCGCAGCCTTCACAATTGTGGGCCCGGAATATCTTGCCATGGTAGCCGGCGAGGCAAAGCGGCCACGTATCCTACTCAAGCAGGCGTTCAAAACGATGTATTGGCGCTTCGGCTTCTTCTTCATCGGCGGAGCTCTATGCGTGGGCATCATTCTTCCCTACAACGACCCAACGCTTAACATCAATGACGGGGCTGGTACGGCCAATGCATCGCCCTACGTCATTGCTATGCGGAACATGAAGATCGGCATTCTCCCACATATAACCAACGCGTTGTTGGTGTCGAGTATTTTCTCGGCCGGCAATGCATATACGTATTGCTCCATACGATCACTCTACGGCCTTGCGCTTGAAGGCCAGGCCCCTGCCATCTTCAAGAAGTGTACTAAGAATGGCATCCCATACTACTGCTTTATTGTCACCATGTTCTTCCCGCTCATATCCCTCCTGACTATTGGCAACGGCAGTGCCCAAGTCGTTCAATGGCTGGGCTATCTCACCCAGGCTGCGCAAATGATTGACTACATTGTCATGTGCGTCACGTACGTATTCTTCCATCGAGCCCTCAAAGCCCAGGGTATCGACCGCAACACTCTTCCCTATACAGGATGGTTCCAGCCATACTCCGCCTACATTGGTGGCTTTTTTATTACCGCTATTGTGTGCTGTTATGGCTACACCACCTTCCTGCCAGGTTGGTGGGATCTCGGTACCTTCTTCTCTTATTACACAATGATATTCGCAGCGGTGGTGACCTTTACCTTTTGGAAGTTCTTCAAGGGGACAAAGTTCGTGAAAGCAGCTGAGGCAGACCTCATTTGGGATAAGCCCATTATCGACGCGTACGAGGACTCGTTTGCTCACCCGCCGGAGGGCTTCGTGAACGAGGTACTGCAGATGTTGAAGTTGAAGAAGAAGACATACCCCCGGGCGGAGACCTAGACGGTTTACGGAAAGGGGCAGGCTAGCCTAGATAGCAACGAGTGAGTATAACTATATAGATATACACGTATACAGATATGTTAGTGTTTTGACAAACTACATAACTCATCAGACTCGTCCAGTTAGTAAATTCCGTGCTTCTAGGGAAATTCTGCCCCAACCCGGGCACCCACCAATGGGACGGTAAATCCACGCAAGCCTGGCAAGGCAGCTTATGTACTTGCGCAGGCACACGGGCACACGGGCACACGGGCACTGGGGCGCTGAGACCGCTGCTTCCAAGCGGCGTTACTGGATCATAAGGCAAAATTTGTAGTTGAGCTTAGCAGTGTTTTTTTTTAATATTAGTTCATTGTTGTGTTATGTTAAGTGAGAGGAGACCCAAAGCGGACTGGCGCTCTTGGCAGTATTTGTATGTAGCATCGGGGTGGTTTGTGTTAGACAAGTTCAGACAGGTGGTTTGGGTTCTACAACGGCTTCCCCTTTTGCAGTGAATGAGGAAATTATATTTGTTGGTTAGATAATTGTCACATTTAGTATATAATCAATCTTACATTGCGCATTGGCAGAACCCATATTCCAGTTTGATTGGCAATGTCACAACAATGCAATCTCCTAACCGTCTCACTCTTGCTCCAACGAGCGCATTTCGTACATTGTCTGCTGGAGGTACTTTATCTGCTCCTCTACCCAGCTCTTCATCTCGTCAACGTTGACAGTCTCGATGCGGCACATTCCCGGCCGTGCCTTGGCATCCGACTTCTTCACATTCTCAGCATACTTTTCTCTCAACGCCTTTGCCATAATGTTAGACCTCTCGGCTACCATATCTAAACGGTACGTTGTCCATTGGTAAAAGAGCTCAGTGAGATGTGATTCGCGTAGGACGTTGGCATTTGTAGTCTCATCGGTCAGTGTCGGGTCTCGGGGCCGGAACGATGTTACGATAGTGATTCGCTCGGGCATGTTGGTAGCAGGGAGAGCAACGTGGGAGATGTGTCGCCCCTGAAGAACAACTGCGCTGCCCTGTGATGGTGAATATATGTCAGATGGATCACGTACTTATCAATAATAGATGGCAGAGGCAGCTTACCATTTGCGGTGCCCGAACGCTTAGCGTCTTGCCATCTCCGCCCATCAACACAGTCTCGCCTCCCTCCATGCTACGAGCGTCAGACAACATGACAACAATGACAAATGGATGCGAATCCTTATGCCAATTGACGATGGGGTTATCATAGCTGGTCTTTTCGTTGGCGGGACCTTGCGAGCTCTCGGATGTGGCCGCGGGTTCGGTAGTGGCAATTGGCGGAACCACGGGCGTTGCTCTCACGCCTTCAAGACCATCACTTCCTAGTTGAATATTTGTGTGGCATATCTCATAGTTCATTGCCGGCACAAGGTCTACGCCCGCAATGTTGCTCACAATCGCCAAGACCTCAGGGGAGTTCCAGAAAGACTGAATAAACGGCGTATATTTCTGGGCCATTCCACGAAGCATGGCTGAGCCAACGAGGTGGCGGTGCAGACAGTTGTCGATCACCTCAGGGCTGAAGAGCTCCCGACGGTGCTCAAGGACGGCTTCATAAGAGAGCAGAGGGAAGGGATCAGAGGCGGCGATTGGGGAAATGGGCGTGTTCTCTAGCTGAAGATCTTCCATAGTGAGGATACGTGCTGGCGGGGAGTACGCGAGATGCTTGGACGCATCGAATGTGCTGGTTGGCACAGACGCAGTTGGCTCGGTGGGAGTGTATGGAACAGGCATCGGGCTCCTGGGTAGTCCCTGAAGGGGTGTCTGAACGGCAGCCGACATTTTCGATGATTGATAGTGGTGGATAGGCTAATACTGGTGGAGTCAAGCGCGATGTAAGAGAAGAGATGTTTGATCTGTCAAATCTGAAGAGGCTAACGAGAGATTTGACAAGCCCTTATTTATGCTGCTTACAGAGTTAAATGTTAACGTCCAGTGATCAATAACATGTAGGACAGGCATTGATGGGTGTTTCAGGGAGCGAATTCGGTAATGTTATCCGTAGTGTAGTAGTAATCAGGAGCCTGAGCAGCATCACCCGCCACCAGCTCATCGCTAACCGTGCCTCCTTTCGTAGAGGCTTATCTGTATAACCAACCAACCAGTTAGAAATCGGGATCGCATTATATAATAAGAGGCAGAGCTAATCATGAGATAGAACCAGCAAAGATAACCAATCGCCTCAATCTCTACGCTATCAATATCGGCCCAACCGATGAGGGCGCGGGGTCGGCTGACCATTCCCGCAAAGTATAGGACCTATCAGCTATTTTCGGAGAGCCAATTTAGTAATTTTATCCGTAGTGGCTTAAATAACTAGGACGTCGGCTAACAATTACCCACCACTAGCTCATCGGCAGTTGCCTCTTCTTCGGTAGACGCTTATCTGTACAGCCATCTAACCAGTTGGAGCTCAGAAATGTGCCGCGTGATAAGAAGTAGGGCACATCAAGACCGAGTCTGCTCAGGTAACGATCTCTCCAACCTCCACACCATGCTTATCGACTCAACAGATGCAGGGCGAGGTTGACTGGCCGTCCCCGTTCGAATAGATGGCATGTCGAGCTTGAACGCCGCTATCCTCAAAACGGCTTAATTTTGCGCAGTGAAATGACGCTAAGGGCTGTGATTACCTCGATCTAAGAGATACTTGAATGAATAATCTGGGCATGGAACCCTCGGAATAGGCGAGTTAGGTAAAGAGGCCCATGTTGAAATATTATAATTTGGTAAGGTTGTTGGCTAATTGAGTATCTATAGTCCTATTTGAAGATGTATCCCTTGTATGAGTGATGAATCAGTCTTGTATGTATTCGCTACTGACTTCTATGTATCCCGCTGTTACTTTACCATGCAAATGTCATCATTCAGATATGAGACGGAAGGTCTATTAAACTTAACATAGATGTGTGCAAATAGGGTAAAGTGAGTAGCTCGGGTTATTTTTAGTACCTCTCCTTCATGCGCACTAACAGGCCGACAGTCGGCTCTTCCGACACAGCCACAAACAGCATAGAGCAAATATAGCCGAGCAGGCTATCAAATCAGATCGACGCTACAAGTCTTAACCTTTAAATTTGGTTAATTTGGTAATGAAGAGTGCTGGTGGTCAATCATACCACTCGTTTCCCAAAACATTTCTTCCATCACGCACCGTTGAGATCCAAAACGTGGAAAATGGTTGCCACTAGTCAAGCGTGCGCCTTGGGCAAGGATAAGCTTCTACTTTTCTTTCCAAAGGAACCAGACTCGGCATGGATTTCTAATGTCATGACCAAGTATCCTGGCTTGCAGGTGAATTGGGTCGCTTCAGTAAGAGAGAATGGAGAACCGGTGGATGTGGAGGAATTGCCGGCCGAATATTGGGAAGGGATAACACTTCTTTTCGTGGACTGGGCTCCGCCACACGCCAACCTCCTCTCGAGTGTGAGGTTTGTTCAGCTTGCATCTGCAGGAGCAGATCTATGGCATAATCATCCAACCTATCTTAATAAGGAGATCATTTTCTCTAACGCCGGCGGAGGATACACGTACGTCATAACCCGTCATTCAGGAACGAAGTCGACCAAAACAGTCACTAATGTAGCGGATATACAGGCCTCAGATCGCTGAGTGGGTAATAGGCACCTGGATAATGAGCCAGCGACAATTCCTCCGGTATCAGAAACAGATGGATGAGGAGGTATGGGAGATACCTTCCGCCCCTAACGTTGAGGATTCCTACAGACTTCGAATGTGAGTTTTTTAATTTGAGGAGGCAATATTTCGCTTACATGAATAAGGGGTATCCTTGGATATGGCTCCATTGGCCGCCAATGCGCGCGGGTAGCGAGTGCGATGGGAATGGAGGTCTACGCATATACCCGCAGCGAGCGTGCCACTCCAGAAGCTCGCAAAGACGACACGTATAACCACTTTTGTGTTCCAGGTACCGGGGACCGAGAGGGATCAATTCCTTCAAAATGGTTCCATGGCGCCTCGGAAGAAAGCATCGATACATTCCTAGCTCAGGATCTTGACATTTTGGTCATCAGCTTGCCACTAACCAAGGACACGGAAAGGATTATTTCGTACAAGCAGTTCGAGATTCTGAGCAAGAAGAAAACCTTCCTAACGAACATTGCCCGAGGTCGCCATGTCGACACCCAGGCCTTGATTACGGCTCTTGAGAAGGGTCAAATTCGAGGAGCAGCCTTAGATGTGACCGACCCTGAACCCTTGCCGAAACAACACCCATTATGGAAAGCCCCAAATGTTTATATTACGCCGCATGTTAGCTGGTTTACGAAAGGGGTCTGGGATCGCAGCATTGAGATACTGGAAACCAATCTGGAACGACTAAACAACAACGAGCCTTGCATCAATAATCTTGCCAATCGACATTGACGGATTGTTCGTACGAAATCTGGCTCTGAGACAGTGGATATTGATACTCTACTGCAAGGATATATCCGAGATTATTAGGTTACATGTAATCAGAATCGGGTACAAATCCAGTGCTCTCTTCTTAGCCGAAATAGCAATAGTTTTATCAGTGGCTGGAGTTTCATCCCCGAGTTGAATAGAACTTTTCAACCTCTTGTCTCTGACCCGAGTGCTCTAGTCCTTGTCGTCGCAATGAGCAGCTCGTAAGCACCATCGTCCTTAGCAAGTGTGCCCTCCTCCGGTGCCCAGCCACGTTCAGCCGGGCTGTAATGATTGGTCTCGAGGTATGGTGAAGGACCCATTCCGATGTCATACTTGATGTACTGCAGCTGTGATGATCGACATTGTGAAATTCCCGTGCCGTGCAGATATTTGTCCCGTGGAAATACCTCCTTGCCATTGTCCTCGCCTACAAGCTCGGGACAAGCGAAGTTTCTATGGACATTGTCAGAAATGCGTTGGTTCAACACATCTCCATCGAGATACGTATACGCCTCATCTCTTTGAACTGCAGCCAAAGTAGCAGACGTGTTGCTCCATTCGCCATGTCCCATCTTAAACACTTTGAGTCCTTTCATAGATGTTGCCCATTTTGAGAGTACGTGGTGCCATCTCATGGTGTACTCGTACCTCTCGGGGTTCCAGTTTCGGGCCATGACAGTGTCTGCATCGGGATAGCCAGGGTAATTGCTGCTCAGCGGACCCAGTTGACGAGCCTGGAACAGAATGGGACAGTCGTCGAGATACAATTCCTCCAGTCCGTTACTACCATTGTTCTTGCCGACTGATGCGAACCAATCAATCTGCCATTCGTGACTGAAGACATAATTGCCTAGCGCTAGGACTTTAAGATGTGGAAACGGCGAGTCGCCTCCCATATCTCGGAAGTCCATCATTGGAAACCAACCCCAGTAATCCCGGTAGCAAAGTGACAAAACACGTAGATTCTCACCGAGGCCCGAGGAGAACCATGTGTATGGTAGGTCTTTGAACATCTCGTATTTCTCTGGGAAGAAAACAGCAGTTTCGGGCGCGCCTTCATCAGTCTCGCAAGCAAGCAGAAGTTTGAGATCTACAAGGCTGGGTAGGCACAAGAGTTTCCTCCAGGCTTCAGATGAATAGACGAAAGGATCATCGTAATCGGCCAGATTCGAAATTGTGAGTTCCTTGATCTGTATGACCTGGTCTGGGGGAATACCTAGATCATCGTCCAGGTGCTCAGGTTCGTATTCATCAAGGTCCGCCTGATTGTCGATCTCAATTTGCTTTCCCTTCGTCCATATGCCCGTAATGCAATGGAAGATAGTATCGAGCACTGTATATCGGAAAGGCCAAGTTTCCTCAATGCACGAGGTAAAAAGCTCGCGGTCGTCGTCACCGCAGAACTCACTAAACCGCAGATGAAGTCCAGTCACTTTACTGAAGCAACGCAGGTACGGAAGCGCGTGCATGAAGGGCACGGGAATATTGTAGGTCCAGTTGCCGTTGTATCTGAACTCGGGGCCAATCCAGGTGTCAATCGTGAGTTCTCGAACAAAGTCGCGGAGCTTGGTCGACTTGGCGATATTGACGAATCGCTCAGCTGAACTTCCATACGCGTCGAGGCGGAGAGCTCTGAAGGCACAAGGCGATGCGATAGCGTACAGCTTGGACGACGTGAGCCTCAAGCGGAGCAGGCTCGGTTTCGACAAGTGGGAACATATTTGGTCCCAAATCTCGGGGAGAAGGGGTAAATTGCTTCGAGAAGTGTCGGTCATTGTGAAGGGACACATGCTTCTTCTATCATGTAAATATACTGATAGAGTCAAAAGAACTTGGAGCTAGAAAGGGATCGTTCCAGCTGCCATCTTTTAAGTCTTTGCCAAGCTTGTGATCCGGCCCCTAAAGCGGAGATCGATCCACTCTGCTGCCTGCTTAGAAGGCAGCAGCAAGCCTGGCCCAAGATTCAACTTCTTGAGTGCGCGAGGGCTTCCACTGGGCCCGAAGCCATGGTCTGATCCAATTCACAGAAACTACTAGCTGCAATTGACTCCAACTATCTCAGGTGGCGATTGATGCCACATTCCAACTGCGACCGTGGGGGGGACCAGGTGGTGAGGCACGGCAAAACTGGACCATTGGTGGCGGGAAGGGAACAATGAATTGGTGCGCACAAGATATCCTCTGAGGTGGTTTATCAAGATATACAGCAAAATAGTAAGTAGTGTAGTCACTCGGCGCCTAGGGAATCTAGAGGCAGCACGCGAAAATGGATCCTCTAGGGCTACGGGGAGGCTAAGTGCTTGGCCCTGGAAATCAGAAGTCAATCCGTGCCGTGCTGGAAACCGAAAGCCGCCCAAGCCAGGTTGACTTGCCGCGGCACCGATGCATATCCTATCTCTGTATTTTACAGAGCCTGTTCATTTACACTGTCCGATGGCGATCACGGGCAACGGTGCCATCATCGCCCGGAACTGTCCCGTTATCTGCAGCGACCTTGGAGGGATCCACTGTCGCTGGAGCGGAGCAAAGGCTAACTAACAGCGGGAGTGACCAAATACTCACGATATTTATATGACAGCCCATCGATAGTTAAAAAGACTCCAACAAAAAAGGAAACTGAAGGGATGGAGTCACTACGACTACCTTTGCAATTCTAAGAATTGATGGGAAAGTTTTTCCCAGTGCCAAACCCGTGATGAGCTATTGGAGGTGTCTTGACATGTTTTAGTCTTTTTGTCTAGGTAATACATCTTATTTGTTAAACCAGCGATAGCTTAGACTATATTTTATTCTGTTATAGACCCGCAATGCGAAGTAATTGGATTGTCCAAACTTGATGTGTGCCTATCACCCTGTCTGGATGATCACGCGGGGTCGTGTGGGTGTTGGTACATGACGATACCGAAAATAGATTGACTTCGCCCCATGCTGTGTCTGGGTTGGAGCAAATATTGCTATCCCCGGCTTCACTGTAGCTGTATCTTGAACAATGACGCTGTGAAATTACTGACAATGAAGAGGCGCTATGCTTGAATTAGCTTAGTGAACATCTTGCCAAGTCTCTCATGACACCGCTGTAAGGGAGAATGGAAAGCTCCGCCACAGTCGCGTGTCATGCCTCGTAGAAAAAGGCGCAAAGGTAAATGGCAGAAGCTCATGTGCTCAAGGGAAACCAGGATTTGAAAAGTATTTAAAGTATCAAAGAAAGGCTTGGATGCAATACATGGTGAGGGCAAATTCCAGAACATCACACCAAGCGAGTCTGTGACATTGAATTAACAAAGGCGGAGTCCCCATCGGATGAACCACATTTTCGGCACAGGTGCTAGGGAAAACCCGTCAGGACTGTGTTACGGTGGCACAGGCTGTCACTGCCACTTTCCCCCATCATAAGTGCATCATGGGGCTCTAGGTATTGGCGGCAACCTGCCGGAGGTGAGAAATTAGTCGACGCCCAGTTTTTCAGCTGAACGACAGCTTCCTTCCCGACTAGGACCGCGTGCTGCCCTGTCCGAGATTATTCGTACAGGTTGGCGCTGATTACAGGGTCCCCGCTGACAACCTCACCCCGTGGCTGTGTGGGCTTGCTCCCCATTTGTCGGTAAAACGAGGCCCCCGGCCCAGACTGCGCCATTCAAGTCTCATTTTGGTCGCCGAGGCTTTAGGAGCCTCACAGCTCGATGTCCTACAAAAGGAGAGCTCAGCACTGTTGCAGCCCGTCGCCTTCGACGCGGCTGCATTCACCAAGGAGAGGGACTTGAGAATTGAACTCTGAATAACCCAATTCAAAATGCTGCTGTCATTAGCCCCTCTCACGGTGAGCCTGGCCGCGCTTGGCTTCGCCAATGCCCAGACCGCTCCCGAGGAGCTTTCGAGCTCCCTCGAGGGATACGACGAGTTGTCCCTTTTCCGGTCGCTACTCTCTGCCGCACCCCAAGCCCTTTCAACATCTCTCTCTGGCAAGACGTCAAACATCACAGTCATAGTCCCCACCAATGATGCTATCACCGCCTACCTTAACGAGTCCAAGGTTTCAGACGTCACCGAACTCAACATTGACGATATTGAAACCTTCTTCTCGTACCACGTCTTGGTCGCCTCACTAAAAGCCTCCGACTTTGGCGACCACACGGTGGTGCCCACTTTGTTGCAAGGAGAAGAGTACAACAACCGATCTGCGGGGCCGCAACTCGAGCAGGAATTCGGATCCAAAGCCACTGGTCAGGTCTTGATTGCTACCAAGCGGACCGATACCTCCCGTCGAACGAAGAGACAAAAACTGAGTGGTCCAACCGTGGACGTGAGAGCTGGTTTGGCTCAAGACGCCGAAATGACGGCTGTAGATGGCAAGTGGGGCCCCAAGAACGTCAACACCTTCCAGATTGTCAACAAGTAAGTCTTGTCCTGCAATTCCCAATCACGATGGCCTTTGAAGGCTGACCAAGTTGCTTTTTATGTAGGGTGCTCATCCCCCCGAGAACTTGCTCCACAACAATTCGCGGCCAGGGAGACAAACTTGGCGCTCTCGATTCCTCTTTAAACAAGACTGAGCTGTACCCTACCCTGGACACGACTCCTAACGTCACCTGTCTCGCTCCTTCGACCGAGGCCTTTAAAAAGGCGGGAAATCCTCACCAGTCCTTATCCAAGGCCGACCTCACAGGAGCACTACTGTAAGCCAGCAATAATTTGTCGTCATTTCGCTTGCCGTAGAGAAACTGACCAAGACTTTCCTGAATAGAGCACACACATTGAAACAAGTCACGTACACATCCTTCCTCGAAGACGGAATGGTTCTCGGTACATACAATGATACGACCGTCACCGTACACATCAAGGGCGACGACATCTACTTCAACAACGCCAAGATTATCGAGCCTAATGTCTTGACCAACAATGGCCTGCTTCATATGTGAGTCCTTTCGGGAACAAAAAGATCACCAGGACTTACGCCCGGTTGTCCACACATCAGCTTGAGTACTATTTACTAACGCGCTTCAGCCTCGATGCCGTTATAGGGCCCGAAGATGAAACGAGCAGCACCAGTACCGCTACGGCGAGCAAAACCAGTGCCGATTCGACAAGTGCGCCTGCTTCGACATCCACATCGGACTCCTCCACCAAGGATAACGCTGCGAGTGCCTTCTCAATCAGCTACCCTGGAGCGGTCGCTTTGGCAGCTGGACTACTGATATTTTAAATGTTGTAATTGAAGCTACTCAGCAATACATAAGCTTCAGAAAATATCCACAGCTGGAAATGGTGTTTGGAGGATGATATGATGAAGTGGAGGTAATAGTGACACGATTGGAGTAAAATGAATCATAATTAGGAAAGCATACAACACACGGCAATTAATTAATTCATCAATGAACAATGTTAATATTGTTGACCTAGTACTTGTACGTCTACTGCAGTAGTAGTAGTCTACTGATCCCATTTTCTATAAAGGACAGGACAGAGTGACCAAATATGCAACTAACCGACTCTCAGGAAGACCGGCGGAATAAAAATTCTGCCCGAAATCGGAATGTTGGTTGCAGATTAGATACCGGGTTTGAAGTCCAAAACATTAACCCAAGTTTCCGTGGTATCGCGGGTTCCTAGTAACAATAAAGGCCCGAAACGCTGCCTCTCCACTTGTAGATACAGGAACCCCCACGTCAAAATAAGTACCCGATCACCCGCTAGCAATCTGATATGCCGCCTCTTGTTAGTGGCTAGGTGAAAACAGCTTCTTGTCTGACATCACCCAAGTTGAAATGCGTGATTCTAGGCTGGGAATGGCGTCACCAAAATGACACTGAGTTTTATTCAGGCTCATTGGAACAGGGGCATCAATTAGCTAGTATAGAAACGGCTATTCGTAATATCTTGAAATAACATGAGATTACAAGGCGGGAAATCTCTTCCGCGAGTCAGGTATCTTTAAGTTCGTATAGCAGCCAACTACGGCTTGCCTGTGGAGCGGTCGTAATCGTCTGAGGTATTCAACTCACGTGCAAAGACGCTTCAGTAAGCTTCTTGATTATGCGGACTTACATGGACCCTGGTTTTAGGATTTAGCTCGCCTACTAAAAGATCCCGGTTTTCTCTATGGCAGGATGCTTGGTCAGGTAGGTTTATAAAAGTGGGCATTGGGATGGAGATGCGATGCAGTTGCCAAGGCACTAGTCGCAGCCATATCTATGCTATCAAGGCGGAACATCGCTTCCGCCGCTGATAAGATGTGAATTACGTTACTATCTGAAGAACATACCAAGTCTTCTTTCTCATCTCAAGCTATTCCACTGTTCTTATCTTCAAATTGATCTTTATTCCTGTACTCTAGCTTTACCATCTCAAGATCAACTTCACCACAGGTACTTGCCTGGTGTTATAGTTCAAGGGCGTTAGATCTGCAATTGCCGTAGACCGTATCTCGTTTGACATTATGCTTCACAGAAGAAATAAATTTAGACGAAAAATAAAAGGGTCTTTCTGATGGACGTACTTGATTTCACTTCACTCATTGAGTCATGAGGTGGACCGTTTAGCGCTATCTTAAATACCTCCACCTTAATCAACTCTTCTTCATCAGACTAACTCGATATCAGAACAGGCCAGAATTATCTCGAATGGGGTATTGCAAATAGACAAAGATAAGAGCCAGCGCTGATTATTTTGAGATATTTTGTTGAACTAAATATTGATGTATAAACAGATGCTTTTCCAGTGATCTCTCCCAGCCATCTCACCTCTCTCCTAACGCGCGCCTCATCTATCCTATCAAACCACTGATATTGTCCACAGTCATGCTTGCCAATCTTCTTAGCCTCCTGTTTCTGAATGCATCAGCGGTGTTTGCGGCATCTCGTCATGGAGGAGCTCTGAAACGAGACTGCGAGATCGTCAATGCCACCTACAGTTTGAACTCTCAGGGCTTCTACGACCACATAGATCCGGAGAACTTTACCGTTGCCACGGTCGTCAAGTCGCCTTAGTATGTCTACAATTGTTCAAATATACCAGGAGTTAAAGGATACTAATAGTGATGAATTGCAGTGACGGCCCCTCCCCTGTGGAACTCTTCAGCCACCCGCAGTCCTTGCCGCAAGGAAGTTGGAACATCACTTTGACAACAGAGAGAGCAATCGGATTTATCAACAAGGCCGCCAGTGATGGAGTTTCACTTTTGGTCTTCCCTGAAGTTTGGTTTCCTGGGTGAGTACTTTGTGAATAAACACTGCTCGGAGGAACCGCCCCTGACGATCCCATCACCAGATATCCATTCACCATGATGTCCCAGCCTGAATATACTCAAAGCTATATCAACAACTCCCTGGTGGAAAACGACTCTAATTGGAATGCTCTCGTGAATGCAATCAAGAAAGCCGGGATCTACGTCGCCATCGGCGCCTCGGAGCGTATCGGCGATAAACTTCACATGTCTCAGGTTTTCTGGTCTCCGGAGGGCGAAACACTGATTCATCGCCAAAAGCTTCGCGCATCAGAGTTCGAACGCAATCTCTGGAGTGACGGCACGGTTGATGGGTTCAAAGTAGTGGCTACACCGTATGGTCGGATTGGGCTTCTTGAGTGCTGGGAGTGAGTAGAGCCCCTTCGCTTCCAACATCTCGGCAATGCACTGACATCTAACCTTAGACATCTTCATACACAAATGACGTTCCCAATGCAGGCACAACTTGAGGATATTCACATCGCCATGTACCCCAACATAAAGAGCCCCTACATCCCCGAAGACCCGGACACGATCTCCCATCCATTCAGTTCTATGGCAGTCAATATGGCGGGTGTGCATATTTACAGCGCCACAGCCAAAGTGTGGAGTGTCGTGGCCGGTATGGACGGTGGAATAATTATGAACCCTGTTGGTGTCATTCAAGCGTTGTTGCCACCGCCCACGAATGAGACCTATGATGGTCCGACCTATCTCGCCTACAGTATCAACACAACTACTTTCCGTCAAAACAGGACTTACGAGGTAGGTATATCTCACATAAATAAAAAACTGGGCTAACATATGTTTCAGATCAATAGCCAGTTTGGCTTTGGATCAGTACTTGAGATGCTGCAATCGTATCCGTCTTACATCCCAAAGGATACGGGAACATTTATTCTCAAGAAGTCTGTATTCATCTCCGATCTGTTGCGTCTGGCAAAGAAGGGTGTCAAGTACTTCAGTGGAGATGACACAGCTGAGGTTCCTCTGTGAGATGGTAGCCCAATAAAGAAACCAGCCAAGGGACCCCATTGACCTCCATAGTATACGACACCTGGACAGCTAAGAATATAGACCAAAGCTTCGAAACAGAACACACATGGTACATTAAGCTATAGAATTCAAGATAGGGAGATAGAGAGCTCTGGTCCAAGACAGGCATTGTCACCGACATGTGTGAGATAATTGCAACCCGAGCCCACGGGTGGTTAGCTATGGTACTCCACCTTTAAATTTCAGCATGTGATTTACTACGCCTGTGATTCGGAGATTGCAATCAATTTCTAGTGATTACAATTCATTTCTCTAATAACGTGCGCGCCTGGTTGAAAGTTGATGATGGATCACACATTAAGTGCACAGCCTTCCAAGACCACCCCACAACATCCCTGTGGGCTTCAATATTTTCCCAACAAGCAGCATTTGCCGGGCCGTCTCTCGGGACCTGGTATGCACTAAACTGTGCGCCAGCATAATTAATCCTGCACCGACTCGTGGGCTGTGCAAGGAGCGCGCCTTGCATGCCGCGTGGAGTCGCCGCAGCACATTTGTGCCTGGAGGTCTTACCCCGGTCTTCAACCAGACCGGATAAAATATGGGTACGGGAGGTGGGACCGGAAGAAGGTGGCATTGATTCACCGTTTTCTGGTTTCAGAAAAGTTCTCAACAATGTTTCGTCTCCGGTTCACCTTTGGACGCCTTACCGTCCAAGACTGTCAGGTGATGATTAGCAGGCGAACCGGGCGATGACGAACGGCGGCCGCTGATTTAACTTACCGGCCGAGTTTCACACGTCAGGTGGTCGACCCAGAACAGGGATGTCCCTGTGTATCCGCACAGAGGTTCTTTGTGGGCGCTTCGGATGAACCGGGGAATGGAGGACAGCCTGTCAATATTGGCACGTTGTCGACTGCTTGTGATGGGACAGAAACAACAGCTTTCAGTTCGGAAACTCCCGATGGCCTGAGTGATGTATCCCCGGGGCCGAGGCAATCCAATGTGGCCCACACATAGAAAGCCAAGATCAAAGCCAAGATAATGCTGTCTCCAGGTGGTACTTGCTTTGTTAACGCGTGCGGGAGCGCCACTGTTTACCGGCGCCATCTCCAAGCTATTCCGAAGCTATTGACCCTCGTGCATGGCCCGGGCTGTGAAGGTTGCCCCAATTTCTCCGTCCCTAGTCCTGCCTGCCGGGTTCTGGCCACGGTTTAAGCTGGCAGCAGGGTCCTTCCATGCTCTGCATGGACATGGAGGCCGTTGAAAATTTGAATCTTGGTTACCTGGTTGCCCCTGGCCTTGCCGATCTCTCGGCTTCTCTTGGCCGCCCAGGCAATCTGGGCCTTGGCTGGAGAACGAGCAGGGGACGGGGAAGCGAATGAGCAGGGTTCAAGGCGTCAGCAGGTGACGAATTTTTCCACTGAGATTTCCTGCTCGCATCTCCCTCTAGCTGGATTACTGCAAAATTTTCACGTTCAGGAGTCTCTCTATCATGCGATCTCTCCTGATTCTGGTCAAACAGCGAGCAGGTCGTCATCTGCCTTTCTGCGTTGCGCCTCAATGCAACGCCGAATAGTGAGGCGGCTGGACCTGCGCCGAACAAAAGAAGACGCATTGACAGGTGTATCTGGGGTGCACTATAGGTGCTAAGGTGTGGCGTCCTGTCGTGTTCGCATCATGGCCCCGTCGCCAACCCATTCGCACATCAGACGCCAAGCCTAGGGCTCTACCCCATTTGGATGTTTCCTTTTCTTGTCGTTCGACCCAGATGGGATACATCACCCACATAAATCCCACAACTAGAACATGCTACTCCATTCTCGGGTTTCAATGGTACCAAGTTGAAGGATGTTAGACTGGGAAGCTCAACCTGGTCAATTCTATTATTATGAGATCTATGGAGCACAATTGTGTTACGATGCTGGTAGATCTTTCCACATTGCCGGGAGTGCATGCTGCATAGATTGGATCCATTCTTCCACCAGTTGATAAGATGTTTAGCCGGGCGTGCACTCCGTAGGCCAACCTGAGATACGCGTAGTGCCCCCTGCATCGGTCTCTGAGAACACGTCTCAACATCGTCCCTGGATAAGGCTACAGTGGCGTTGGCCGTGTCCTCTTCCCCCACGCATTCATGGCACTTCCCTCCACGACGGGCTGTGTTCCCCTTTCGGTTCCATCTCCGAAAGCTCGGATATTTTTTGAGATTACTCCAAATTAAAGAATGATTCTCCAGGGAGGCGGTGTACTAAATTAGGCTGAAGATGTTCAGCGGCGCGCCCCCGATTAACGGACACTCAAGCAGCCAGCAACGCCTCGGTTAGCGGCGAATCATTGACGTAGCCGATTCCTGGCTTCCAGGAAGGACCTTGTCGCACCAAGATCCGAAGAGGTCGCGGACACCGAAACGAGGTCCTGACTCTGACTGAGGATTAATTGTGGCGGGCACTGGAAAATAACGAGTCGCTATGGTGTGTGCAAGCCATGAGGAAAGCTCAATCACCACTTCAACTGGCTAATGGTCCAAAACTAAACAGTATCCATTAAGATGCCATCGATACCCTTGGTATTATTCTTCCCGGCTCTGACTCTAATTGTCATGTGTGCAGAGAAACCATGGGGGCTGGAGAGGGGAGAGAAGTGGTCGAGAGGGCAACCGAGAGCGTTGAGCCATGCTCTAACAGTGGCACGGCATTGATTCTTCATGCAACAACCGCTGCGCCGTTGGAGCCTGGCGCTTCTTTGGAAGCCTGTGCAACACGAGATAGCAACACGAGATGGGCACTCAAACGCAGTGCGCGAACCACACACGACATTATGGCCACGGTGGATATGCTGCGGCCGTCATGCAACGTGCGCTGGGGTAATCTCGCTTGAACCGCTACGTTGGCAATGCCCCGCGATTCGGCCTCGCTGCTCTCCCGTCATATGGAATGGAATCTGGAAGTCTCCGTGGCTCGGCGTGGCTCCGTGACGAGTCTGTCACAATTTCCTGGCAATAGAGATCCCTGTCCGTCCGTGTGCACGTCAAGATCCTCGAGACATGGTTGACCCCTCCAGACGCGGTTTCATAAACAGCTAGCTCAGTCTACGCCTGTCTCGGGCGTTTTGAGACATGAGCTCCCTCCCTCATTCATGACTCCTCTTGGCCCTGGCTTGGCACCATGGTCAAAGGTCCCAAAATTGAGGCTCTGTCGGTATTACACACCGCCGAAGACGTCAGACGTTTGACCTGTCTTCACTAATGTCCCGTCCAGACCAGGGCACACATCTCACCAGGGGCTTGCCGTATAAGTATCTCAGCTCCTGTCCTCTCGAGATGGCTGTACTGCGGCATATCCAGCGCCGTCCCAGGCATCGAGGCTTCTACCATCTCACTTTCTTCATGTTTCCCCGTCAAGTGCCGCTTTACCTTAACGAATTGTGAGAAAAATCCTTCCCGTGGATTCTCCCAGGGCCATCTCCACTGTAGCCTTACCGGCCCTGGCAGGCCATTTTCCCTTTTGGGCAGGAGCTAATGCTGCCAATAAATAGACCTTGGCTACTTAACCAGGCCAACACCCATCAGCATGTCGACCTCATCATTCAACAATTCTCAAGCCACTGCATCACTGTGAGACCCTTTTCCCGTTACTTCTACTCCGTCAAATGCTCTGCTCCTGCCACCTCAACTCAAACCGTCCAGTTCTGCATTTCACTAACAAGAGTCTCTGAGTCATAGTAATACCTCCGGCACCACTACCGAACCCGTCAACGTACGAATGCAGGACCCCTCCTACACAATTGGAACTCCACTCTTCATCCGCGAACCCCATGCTCAGCACGTCGTCGAGGATCCTTCGACTATTTCGACACTGACACCGAAAACATCATCAAAATGTAACGAGCGAGACGTCAACTTTGCCGGCTTTGGAGCACAGTTTGACTCCAAATAATGTAATTTTATAACGAGGGGTTGGTGCAATGGGGGTTGGTGCGGTAATAGCGATGATTGTTCACGTCTTGTCTCCGATATCCAGGATTGATGAATAGTTTCTTCTTCTTGGAGGTTATTGTCTAGTTTCCAGCTGTATTAATGTGTAGTTGTATCAACATGTGTGGTTAAACATAACCAAACACAAACAGCTCCGCTTGTAACATTGGCCAGGGGTCTAAAACACCAGGCGCCACTGACACATGGGGATCCCACCACCTGGGTCGAGAACCTGGGGTTCGTGAAACATGTCTGGGTCCTAACGAGAGTACCAATTTTAGCCATAGGCACTTCTGAATGGATCAATGTGATGTACCGATATAAATAGAGCTTTTCTAGTTTCCTCGCCTAGTCAAATTCGCTCTTGTCCAAGAATTTTGTGTTTCTTCTGCCAACAAGTATGTTTACCCTATTAAGTATTCAGTACATAACAATAGCATACATCACATTGCAGCGAAGTTGTTCTACCAGAAGTGAAGACAGAATATATTCTTAGCTACATTAGCTGCAAACCGTCATAGACTCCCCCTTCAACTTCAAGTGTATTTTCCATCTGACACTCAGCACCACTCACAGCCTACCCTTATCCTTATCAAAAACTACTTTAGGCACTCCAGCTACGACATATGATCCTGAAGAACCTTTCCACTGCAACTTTCCGAGCTTTGGCAAGCCTTTAAAGAAGGACGTGGCGTCTGTAGGGGACTTGAACCAGAACTCCTCCAGAGCAACATGTTCCCAAAAGATACCAGCAGTGAATGGCGAGTTTGCTTGGAGTGAATCCATAAATACTTTACCAGACTCCGTCCTGCATTTATGTTAGCCGTGCATCATATCATCGTGCACTCTTCACGTACCCAGTAACGAGAGCCTTGCCGCTTTGCACGTAGTTGAGAAGACCAGTGGCTAGACCAGGTTTGACGCGCAGTCGTGATTCCACGTATTCACGTCGAAGTTCGAGCGTCTTATAGATTTCCTCGTGGGAAGTGCCAGCAGAGCTGTCTGCCAGAAGAAGACCGACGTACATGCCCGCATCTCTAGACTTTGTCTCAGTGTCGACAAAAGTCGCCTTTGTCGTGTTCCAAGAGAGCTTTGCGAGTGGTGTCAATGCGGACCCGAACTGATCTTGTCTGCAGAATATGTGCTACGCGGGTTAGCTCACGTTTCAATTTGCCACTGGACTGACATACACCAGCGGTTTTATTCTGGTACGCCGCCGAATCTAAAGACACATTGAAGTCTTGGAAGCTGTTCCAGACCTGCCTTGTCAAAGCCATGGGGGCGTATTTGAATGGGAGGGGCGTCTTTGCGGTCTTGCCATTATGTCAGCCAACTCAAACATTTCATCAAGGAAAATGCAACTTACAAATGGGGCCGCGGATGGATCCCATTCGGCCAAGGCATCATGATGATACGTATAAACCTGGTAGTAAGAGCGTAAAGGTTCGATGAGGTTGCCGGTGGCAGTGCTTTCTTCAGCATGCACGCTGATCCCTTCTATATTAGCCTAAGTGAAGGAGAAAAGCCTAAAGGTTCACTTACACCTCGTACTCGTACCCAAACTCCTCGTCCGTCTGCGCAACGTTTGTCATTTTGCCAGGCGTTACATACCACCGGATCTCTTTGGTAATCTCTGCAACGTGCTTGTAGTTCAGACTTTTGGACGTCGTAGAGATAGCACTGCCTTGCTGAATACATGCCATGATTGTGAGTCCGAGGGCGGCGAGACTTGTTGTCTTGAATGACATGTCAAAGAATGAACAGTAGTAATGTGAAAGATGGTGGATGACTCTGTGAATGAAGTTGTCTGGTCAGTGGCTTTGATAGGATATTTATACTGCCGTCGGTCGCCTCAACTGTTGCTGGATCCATCAAGGATGTCAACTCTCGTATTCCGGCAAAGCCAGGGTCTCTGCACTGTCACGATGCATGGTCGTTTAGCTCTCTAATTAGGTCTAGTGGGTATCCACGCATTTTCCCCGCGCGGACCTTAATCTTGGAGACAGCATATGATGACTGCGTCAAAGCGTCGAAGCGCAAAATGGCACGACATGGCGGGACGTCTATTGGTCTGAAAGAGACCATGCCCCTGCTCCCATAAGAGATCGTCTTAATAGTCATGTCGGCCCCACCGCCACCGCACGGATCTTTCATAGAACTGCGATGTCTGATTAAGGCTCAAAGGTAAGGTTGCGCTGACTACGCGGAGGTTTATCCAAATATCTGCTGCAATTGACAAGAGGGGGAGGCCTAGGCCAGGCCGATTCTCAACTCGTTGGCCCCTCCCCCGCCGGGTTGTGGAGATAAGCTACTCTATACATACATTCTCATTCTCGTCATCGTCATGGCTATATATGAAATAGCAAAGATTAAGCCGGGTCATCCGCTTAGTCATAGGCGTGCGGAGAGATTCCAACGCACTTAAGTCGCCCAACTCTTCTCAAATCGCTCAAGCACCTTCTTCACGTAAGACACATCCGTCACATCAGGCACACTCCTCAAAGTGGCGCTGTCCTCCTTCGTCCTCTCCGTCAGATAATCCAGCGTCCCAGTCTCAGCCGATGAGGCCGCCTTGGCTCCGTATTTCCCTTCGAACCAACCCAGCAACTTGATCGGCGGGTTCTTCAGCGGGTCGCGGTCGGATTGCCTCAGTCTCTCCATCCACTCGCTTGTCGGGAGAGTTTCAAACTTGAGCCCTGCGCTAGCGAGTGCGACGAGCATGTCGCGTGTCCAGTGGAAGCGAGTTGGGTTCAACACATGGTACATCAGGTCGGCATCGGAGCTTCGATCACCAGGTGTCTCCGCGCCAGTGCTGGTGAGGTCGAGGATAGTGCTGGCAGCAAGATCGACTGGAAGCCAGCTCATTTCCTGCAAAATTATGTCAGCTCAGCATCACATCAATACCCTTGGATGAGTCTCACCTCATTCAGAGCAGGCAGCGCGCCCACAGTCACTGCCGTCTGAATCATCAATGGTATTCCCTCAGTAGTATTCCACACTCCCAAGTTGGTATCGCCAGCCAACTGCCCAATACGAAGGACCCTCGCAGCGGCACCGGAATCTTTCATGGCGTTGCGCGTGATGTGCTCAGCGACATACTTGGAACGCGCATAACCTGTGTGCTGTGCGTGAGAAGGCGAAGGAACATATGACTCGAGCACGGCGCCAGGCCGAGGCGATCCGGCGGCCGACGAGACAGACGAGCAGAAGAAGAAACGCGCTGGTTTGGGCGTCTGGACGGAAAGTGTGATCTGGATCAGGTTGTGTACCGCCTTGATGTGCTGGTCCTCAAAGCTTTGCACGGGGAGGTTGAAGTTGACAGCCCACGCGCTATGGATGGCGACTGTCAGATTGGCACGAAGCTCGCTGATTCTAGATGCCTCAAGACCAAGATCGGTCTGACCCAGATTGCACGAGAGCGGGACGATCTTCGCCTTCTGCTCGGGCGTCAAGGTCATTCCACGAGCCTCGATGGAACTGTACAACCTTTCTGATGCTGCGGAATCGTTAGATGCTCGCACCATAGCCCATACAGCTCCGATTTTAGGTTGGGCAGTCAGTTGGGACAGGATGTTTGCGCCTAGAGCGCCGGTAACGCCAGTGAGGAGCTACACCGAGTTAGGGAGATCCAGTTCTGACAGGGCAGATGGGTTCACATACCACAAGTTCCTTCTCTGGCTGCGTGGCATCTGCGGCGACATGAGGCTGAAACGAGGAATACTTGGTGATCAAGCCCTCCATATTCTGCAGCTCGTCTTGCGCCACGTCTTCCTTGCCAGTCTTGAGTCCTTCCAAATACCGTGCAAGCAGTTTAATGTTTCCAGTCTCGTAGAGGACATTCTGTCCCAGTTCTGATTGTCGGCCACCGAGGTCTAGCTCTCTCTTTATCAAACTCCAAATTTTGATGCATTGCAGACTATCGACACCCGCCGCAAAGAAGTCGATCTCAGACGACGGAAGCTCCATACCGCATTTTTCCTTCAGTTGGCGAATAAGGTAGGTCTCCAACTCATCACCCTCCAATGATAGCGTTCCTCCTTGATTATTCTGACCTTCGAAGTTGTCATATGCCGCCTCAATTTCCTTTGCAAACTGGCGGTACATGGGTACTCGGATAAACGTTCCCTTGTCAGTCCGGGGATACGTGGTGTCAGCTGCCAGAACGACGATCAGCTCCTTGGGAATACGGGAGAAACTCTCCGCTCGGAGATTGGCATCTTCCACGGCCGGCCAGATGTTCTCGATGAACTCGTCATCGGATATGTGAGCCGCCCGATCTGCCTTGACAATAATGAGTCCAGGATAGGTGCATCCATCGCCAAACACAATGGCCTCCTTGACCATCTCTTCCTGTCGGACGCGTCCCTCGATAGGAAGTGGCAAGACCTTCTCGCCGTTAATCAGAGTGAATCGGTCATCGAGTCGACACGCATATTTCCACAACTTTGGTCGCGAGGGATGTGGCGTGAAAAGGTCCCGAGTGCGAAATGAACCAGGAGGGTCGTCCGAGTTGGTGGTGTTCTTCGATGGCAACCCGTCAAGGGCAACACACTCGTATAATCCAGGTGCAACTTCGTCCATTATGAAGTATTCTTCCACCTTGGGCAAGGGGCGTAGATAATTCCACGCCTTGTCGCCCTCTGGGCGTGCCGAGTTCATGAGTCGGCCAATTTCGGTGCTGCATCATTATTTAGTCATTGCTAGGTGCAGTATCTGCGAAAACTCACGTTCCGTAGTTGCCAGCTAAGTTTACGCCGCTTTCCACAAGGCGATCTCCAAGATCATCTGGACAGCCGCTCCCGGCAAACAGAACGAGCTTGACTCTGGCAAGAGCCTGAATACCTTCTTCAGCTTCCGCAAGAAGCTTGACCACATACGGCACGCAGTGGAAAAGCTCTGGCTTGATGGCATTGAGCATACGCAGTAGCGATTCCCTCGTCAGCGGTAGTGCATAGTTGCAAAAGTAGAGGGCTTTCCTAGAGTAAACAGATCGCCAAATCTCGTAGAAGCCGTGGCTGTGGAACATGGGCGACATTAGCAGTGATCGCATGTTCAGATGCGTAGAAGCAGCCGCAATGCAACTTTTGTTGGTGAGAAAGATGGGCTTCGGGAGGCCTGTTGAGCCAGAAGAGTGCAGAATGACGGCAATTTTGTTAGCTTCTTTGTCCGGATTGTAGGGCCGGACAAATCGCGGTGCATCTTTTCCATAGTAGTCGGAGTGCATCAACAGGGGGAGAAACTCCAACGGCCGGTGCTGCTTGACTTCGGTCAAAACGGGATGGAAACCGGGTGTTGTCAGGACGATGCTGCAGTCGGCAAGGTCGAGGAGTTGCGTGATGGCTGGGCAGGGAAGGCGAGTGGAAATCATGAAAGACGCATATCCCAGACGATTCAAGGCGATCATCTGGATAACGATGTGGAGACCAGATTGCGCTAGAATCCCCACGACGGGCGGGTTCTGGACGTGTGCATCCTGCAAGAGTGAGCTTTAGGGACAGACGGCAAACGGTTTCAATTCCGAGACATACAACAGGGTTCAATCCCAACTCCCGCAGCTTTACGACGGCAGCGTCGGCATATCTGTCGACAGCACGGGCGCTATGATCCTCGAAATCATCCACGCCAGCAGCCGGGCAGCCAAACAGTGGCGCGTCGCCCATTTCCGAGGCGCGGCGCTTAAGTAGCTCATCGAGAGTAAACATCTTGGCCTCTGACTCGTACGCCTGGGCCCGAGACACGGCCGGCGCGGCAATATCGTGTCTGATAGTCATGATGCGAGGTTTGTTGTGTCATCCACAATCATCCAGCGTCAAACATCGCACCTGCAAGACGATATATGTCTCGCTTCGGCATGGATATGATTCCGTGCTAGTCTCGGACAAGACGCCGATGTGGAGTCAAGTCCCGACGGCAATGCACGGAATACCGTCTTCATCGGAAAAAGTGCGGGGTATGGCCAATAAAAGGCCCAAATCTCGTCCATTATCTCTTTATCACGGCTATAGATGGACTTCTGGCCTCTGGGAATCATTCCCGATGGCACACCATCGCTCTTGGCTGCCTGCTGATTCGGGCGCCTGATGGGCGGTTGTCGGATATATAAGCGCGATTCACCCTTTTCCGTCAATTTCCAACGGGGCTGCAAATCTCCTTCATGGAAATACAGTGACGAGTACTGAATTCAAACACAATGCTAACAATGCAATAGCCAATTTTAGTGCCTCAGCGTGCTTTTTTCATTGCTAGAGCGGATATGCTGGGAATCCGGCGTTGCTCATGTGATCACGTTGGCTCAGCAAGGCCATGTTCATTCCGACTACGCAGCTCGTGAAGTCGTCCTCCTACACCCCAATTGGTTTAAGGGTAGATATTCACGGCTTTCGCTACCCGTTCGCCCTCTAGTAATACTACAAGGAAGGAAATCCAATTCCGCTAGTCCCGATCTCGGCGTCCCTAGGCAGCAGAGGTACTCGAGGAGGTGACTGCACTGTGCTGTTCATGTGCCGTTCTTGTTATCGAAATGGCAAATTTTCGACGTAAAACTTCCGATCAGTATGGTGAGTTATGTGCCAAACTACCGGCCTCAGTCACGCCATGCCTCCTCATCCTTGGTTGTTTGTTCACAAAGGACTGCACATTGTTCGAGATACCAGCATATGCTCCCGCGACATCTGCTCGTCTGAGTTTGGGGACTACATTCTTGACTAGCAGCTCAATCCGGAAAGCACGCATCATGTTACGTGATGATTCAGTCATTTAGCAACTCAAGTTCAGGCCTAGTTACGAGGAGACTATGACATACCGCTCCAGCATGCCGGTTACCTTGTCGAATCATATAGGGCAATTCTTATCTGTGACTAGTCAAGTATAAATAGCCATAATAAGAGGCAGTATGACAGCCGTATCCCCTGGAAGGTTGGGGTCTGGATGACGCGCCATCTGTCCCTTGATCCAAGATACTATCGCCACCCCCATGCACACCCGCCTCAGCGATGACTCTCAACTCGTCTACCAGAGCTGTGTGAGTGTGCGTTGTTTGTGCCTCCATAGGAGTATTGGAAAGTCAAGAGTGACGCTTTGCAGTCACTTGGGTTCTACGAGGAGTGAAACGTAGCCATCATTGCAGTTTACGTCTACGACGATTTCTTCGGCTCCGAACACACTGAAGACCATAGTGGATCATTAAAATAGTCGTTTAAATGCAGTATATAGAGGGGTTTGATCATGGAGTGGTACTAGGGCACTCAAGTTACAGAAGTTCATTAGAATGTGCGTGTAAGTGGAGAGGTGTTAATTTGTTATCCTGCTCCTCTATCTAAACTACCAACCTAGAACTCGCTCTCATTGGCCTGGTCTACTTCGCCACAGAGATGTTGACCCTGGCCAATGATTTTGCAGACTCATGTTGCCCTCCAAAAAACCCATATCCATCTCAAAGTTATGCACCAGAGACTAAACATCTTTCTCATTGTTCTGGTCTACCTTCGCCAAAGAGAGGTTGACCCTGACCAATGATTGTGCAGACCCGTGCTGTCTTCCAACAAACCCGTGTACATCTCAAAGTCGTGCACCAGAGACGAGGAAGAGAATGAGATCCGTGAGGAGGATCAAGAACCACGTGGCGATGACAGTGAAGAACCAGATGGCTGGATCTGTTAGAAATTCTGGTGCATTGCCATCGCTGGTGGCCGTGGGGGCCAAAGGCGAATGGAGATGACAGCCAAATGTATCGGCCATCGTGATGAAGTATGAGTCTGAGAAGGGTGAGTATGACAGGTATGTGTTGACACGTGTTTGGGAAGGTCGAAGTTTGTTGAGCCAACTTGAGATGGCTGTGAGGGGGTTATATAATTATAGGATGAACTATGTCGGCAGAACATGAACTTAACTCCTAGAACACGGATTGAGAAACACTCAATGGTGTTCATGGAACAGTGTGCACAATAGATAGATTGTCCAAGTATGGTCTAGGGTAGGGTATACTGAAAGCAGTAAACAAAGAAGAAGTACATCCGTCGCCCACATTTTTGTTGTTGTTGTTGTTGTTGTATTATTACCGTCGTGAAGGCACCGGAGGTGCCCACAGAATCCCCTAGGGGGCAAGACGACGTGCTAGGCTGGTGTCTACAGCTAAAGAATCCTAGGTGCAGGGTAGCTGGCTTCGGCCGGAGCCGTCAACCTGCTAAGACCGACCCGGGGCCGGGGCCACGGGCCCATTGGGCCCGTGCCTCGGACCCGCAGTCCGCGTCACGTGTAAGTCTAATTACATCCCTCCACGAGCCGAGATTGCGATCCTTCTTCCTCTTCCATCTAACAATTAAGCGGCCCTACTTGGCCTATTATTTCGAGCCCGGCATCCGTCAGCGGATATCCAGGGCGCAGCCCGACGACTGCGATAGCGACCGATTTTTGAGGGAACCAGGGGGAAACCACTTTCGAGGCTGCTGTGCAGCGTGGCGCGTCTTCGAGCCCGGCTTTGCGACCGAGCCTTCTAACTGCCGAGAGAGATAAGGAAAAGAGAGAGAATGTGAGAGATAAAGGAAAGAGGGAAGGAGTGTGTGTGTTTGTGGGATCTGGGGCAGAAGCGGCTGTAACCGCAACTTTCTAGGGGTTAAGAGTTCTTAGCAATAATGGGGGCAGATTTCCACGAAGAATTTTACTATTTCTATTATCGTGATGAACTCGCTAAAGTCTTATCCTAAAACCCAGTTAATCATCAGCTTTAGAAAAAGCCCTAACTTTATCCGATAATAACGATTAACCTTGTGGTAATAGAAGGGATGGTCAGGTGATTTCCACTATCCGCACAAGCACTCGAACTATACATCATCGTGGGCAAATCTCTTGTGATATTTAGTAAAGTCTCCGTGACCGGAGTGAGCTGTGAGGAGGTGCCAGAGCCATTTCCGTGGAAGCTATAGTTTGGCTGGGCTAGAGGTCTTGGCCTCTAGCCTATAGGATTAATAAGAGTCTAGGAGATGGTCTTGCTATTAGCTCTTAAAGAGGGTTTAGGGGAGAGCTCGGGCCTTCCTCTTATTAAAGGTCAGGGATAGAGCTAGTCCGGGTGGTTCTAGAAGTTCTGTACCTACTTTGGCTAGCTTGTTAGCCTGTTTATTTCCGGGGATACTCTTGTAACCAGGGTACCAGTGTATAGCTATAGTCCTATAGGCTTGTGCGATTAATTAGAATTCTAGGAACTGGATCTATGAGGATTCTGATAGCTAGTCTAGTAAGCTAGTTGTAATTAACGTATTATTGAGATAGATGTAAATTTATATATCTGGCTCGAAAGAGACTAGACTTGTAGTATGGTGTAGGCCTACTAGGACTCTGGTGACTTTAGTATTAAAGACTTCGATGGGGCCTAGCCAGGCTAGCCTCTCACTGATTTTGTGCTTATTATAATAAATAATATATTTGTAGCCCACAGGCCCTCCGGAGGATCAGGACCTATCTAAATAGATAATAAGATCTATTATAATTAGGGTCTTGATCTAGGTAAGGAAGACGGGGATAGTGATATCTTTTAGCTGTATATATAGTTAAATGGGACTGTAATTCCTTTATAAGAGATCAGGCTAAGGTGAGAGTGGGAGTAATAGGGCTGTTTATTATAGTTAGGTCTTATAGGCCGGCTACTAACCTGGTCTGGGGGTCAGGACTATAGTCCTAATTATGAGAGGGTATCTTAGATCTAGGAACTGGAGTCGGACTGTGTGATATAGGTATATAGCTTCTAAGAACTAGTCTATTAGTAAGATTCCGCTTTTATGATAGAGGGCGACTATAGGGGTTATCTTCCAGGTTGGAAGGATATTGTGGATATTGGTATATAAGATCTTTTTCTGGTATTCGAGGAGATGTCCGACTCTTATAGAGATCTTAGGCCCTCTAGTCTATAGGGGCAGTACTATCTTTCCTGGATATTAGACCTTAGCCCTATAGAATAGAATAGATAGGATATATATCTTAATAGTAAGATAGATTATATCTAGTGGTAATCTGTAAGTTATATTAGTAATATTTTATAATAGATTGGTAATTACTTAGGCTTTAATAGCCTATTTTTCTATATAGATCCTAAAGGAAAGTTTCTTATTAAGCCAGACCCTAAGTTAGTAGAGGGCTTTCTCCGATACCTTAATCTGGCCTTTATATATAATTATCAGGCTATTATCTTCTTATCTTTATAAAAAGTGCATTATCTCAGTCTTTTCTAGGTTAAAACTAACTTTATTATAAGTCCCCTAATATTTAATCTCTTCTATATTGATCTCTACTTTGTCTATTATCTTGCGGAGTGTCTTTCTAATATATAGGGATGTGATATTATCTGTATAGCTATATTATATTATAATGACTAGATTGAATCTAGGGTATGATGGTATGTTAATTCAGATCTTATAGATTGGCTTTGTATAGAGAAGGAAGAGGATCGGGGAGATAGGTGATCCCTGTGGGAGATCGCATTCTAGGGTAGCTAGAGGTGTGATTATATTTTAGAAGTGGACTCGGGTTATATGGTCGGTTATGAAGGAAGTCACCTAGTAAATAAGGGTGTTAGGCTAGTCCTATCTCCGGAAACATAATAGAAGGTAGTTCTATAAGATTATGTTAAAGGTACCTTGTATGTTTATTATAATAAGGGTTATGATAAGCCCCTTAGTGAGGGTGGCTTTAATATTATAGATTAGAGTGGTAATAAGGTCTATAGTGGATCTCTTTATTAGGGCCCTGGCCTGGTTCTTATATAGAACCTTCTGGTTAATTATAATAAAGGCTAGCTATCTGGTAATAAGTCTCTTAAATCCCTTATTAAGGTAGGAAAGTAAGGAAATCGGTCTCTAGGCCTGTGATAAGGAAAGGTCTTATTTCCCGGACTTAGGGATTATAATAATCTTCGTGCCTTTAAAAGCTTTCAGATGGTATCCTAAGTAAAGATATCTCTTATAAAGCTACTAGATATAATTTCTGATTATTAGCTAGTAAGCTCGGATAATTACTGTGATTATATTATCTATGCCAGGTAATGTATTTCTGGTCTTTATTATTATATCTTTTATTTCTCTAGCTAAGATTAGTATGGAAAAGGGAAGGTAAGGTATGTTTATTAATGGGATCCACGGGTCCTTGGTATTGTTTTCTGTGTTAAGTCTCTTAAGTATAGCTTTATGAAGGGTATTTGTTTTGTTGATCTAGGTCTTAAAGACCTTGTCTTTAATCTGTAGAGGTGGGGGCTGGAAGGTATTCTAGGTATATACCTATTTAATAATGTGGAAGATATTAGTACTGGTCCTTGTATTGTTAATAATAGCCTGCTAAAAGTTAATTTTGGTATTTTTAATAGTTTTGTGGAAGTTATCTTTAATTAGGATAGTAGGCTCTTGTTTCTCTAGGTCCTATCTCTTTACTACTTTATATTAGGTATGGGCTTTAGTGTAGGCCTTGGTCTACTAGGATACTAAGTGCCTGTTCTGTTAAGGGTAATGACTGATAATTTGTATTATATCTTATAGTAGGTCTAGTAATTAGATTGTTGTAATATCTAGCTCTTTAGCTGTTATTGTGGTTATTGTAAGGAAGTCTTGTCTAAGTGAGATGACCTTGGTAAGTTAGATTAGGTCCTCGGGGTCTGAGATCTTAATCTGGCTAGGTTATAGAGGAGTTGGTCTTATAATTGGAAGGGTGATACTAAGAGTATAGTAATTAGAGTTAGTAGTAAGATAGTCCTTGACCCTAGTTTGTATATTAGGGATATTCAAGATCATGAGATTAAGAATGTTATTATATCTATTAGTAGGTTAGTTTAGCTAGTTTAAAATAGCCAAGTTATTATTATTAATCTATAAGGTAATTTGAGTCTTTTGGTTTTGATGGGGTCTGGCTTGCTAGAATGTATGTGAGGTATTAAAGTCTCTTGTAATAAGATAGTGAAAAGGGACAGTCTAGCTGTTAAGGAAGTCTAGGGTTTTTAGTGTATCTGGTTGGTGATAGATATTAAGGAAAGAGATATTGCTAGTTTGTATTAGAAGGATATCTTGGGGAGGTGTGGGCTTGAGCTAGTTAGTGTTAAGCTGGTTAGTATTGAGCTGATTGGTGTTGGGCTGGTTGGTCTTGAGCTGATTGGTGTTAAGCTTGTTGTGGAGGGCTATATAGGTTATGATCCTAGGGTATGTATTGTTTCCCTTCTAGGCTGAAGTGGGAGAGAAGGTCCGGAAAGTGGTGTGGTTTTTTATTGTGTAGTGGCTATTTCTCGTGCTGGTCTAAGGCTCTTAGATCATTATAATATCGTAATCGCTTCTATTAGCAAGGGTCAGTGTATAGTTGTGTGAGGCCGAGTTCTTGCTGACATTGGCTTGGAAGACTCGTAGTGGTCTTTGCTGGTTGGGTTGTTGCTGTGGTTGTTGTCCTATTAGATCGGGGTCTTAGGGGCTTGATGTCTGCGCTTGTGCGGTGAGGGTGGGGGTGTTCCTTCCGCAGGTTGTAGGGTCAGGGCCTCGCAGGGTGACGAGGGCCGGGCCCTGGCCTCGGGGGCCGGGGACGAGCTGGCGGAAGAGCCGCTCGCCGATTTCCCGGATTCCGTGCTTTTCCGGCTGTGTCAGTCGCTTTAAGACTCTGTTTTGTCTTTGAGGTCGGGCAGGGTATTTTCCATTATCAGAGGGATGTGGACCTTGGCAATTAAGGCACTGGGTCTTGTATTCGCAGGGCATCCCCTCGTGGGGGGTCCTTCTGTAACTAACACAACGGGCAGTATGGTCACAGTTATATCACGAGTGATAGTCCCAGCAGAGATTACACTGGTTGGGCTTAGCTGTCTTCCGGATCAGTCTCGCTAGTCGGCTTGTCCCGAAGAGACGGAATGGGTGTTTTGGCTGCTCAAGAAACGAGATGAGCAGAGTCTTCGTTGGCTGTGTCGTGTCATCGTGGTGGGTCGGTTGGCAGCTAATAGCTCGGAGCCCCGTCTGGGCCTCTACTTTGTCTTTCAGGGTAGTCTCGTAGTCTACGGTTATCCCCATGATATCCGTTAAGCTCCTCGGGCAGTCAGCGACTGTATAGGTGATCCATCTGGTCGCGAGCTTAACAGCTGTAGTCCCCAGGGCCGGAGCCTAGTAGGACTCTTCGTTGATGAGCTTGTTGTGAATGTCGAGGTTTCCTGGGCGGATGGCCTAGCTGGTCTTAGTCCTAGATGCTTGGGGGATAGCGTTGAGTTTAATATCTAGCTTATCTGCCAAGTGGGTTCGTATCGCGAAGGGTTGCTTATCCCAGGTAGGGGAGTTCTCGTCGAGCCGTACAAAGACCCGATTATTATCGTAGGCAATTTCTGCAGAGTTTTCCTGTGGCTGTTCCTGGGGTCGTCGGGCCTGGCGGGGTCCCGGGGGTCGTTGTTGGGGGTCAGGGGCATTCCCACGGGTTCGGGCTGGCTGGAAGTCGTTGAATTCGGGCGCCGTGGCGCGGCGGATCGGGAGGTCTGTTGTGAGCGCAGAGGCGTATGATCGGACAGGCTTTTGGGCTGCTGGCAGCCGCGGCTGCGGCTGCAGCTGTGGCTGCTGTTGGAATTGCTGTTGCGGCTGGCTGTCACCATTCAGGGCACTTGCCCAATGGCTGAGGAAGCTCTGTGATATCTGCTAGGCAAAGCGGAACATGCGCCCCGTTGGGAACTGCTTCGCTGTTTCGTCAAAGGCTGCGCAAAAGGTCCGGAAGACCTTCATTTTATCGTCAAGGATAGCTTAGCTTTCAAGTGCGACACCTGCTACGGCGGCGGACAGGTTAATGGCGAGAGCAGGCTCCGAGGTCTTGCTATGTTCAAAGACATCACTGCTAGGGGGGCTCTGAGGGCTCTAAGGGCCGGGCTGGAGGCTGGTCTGAGGGCCGGGCTGGAGGGCAGGCTGGGCTGGAAGAACTGGAAGGTCCGATAGAAGGTCCGCGAGGGGGTCTTCTAGGAAAGCTTCAGTTTCGAATATATCTTCCATGTTGACTTCGATATAGGCCTCTTCTCCCAAGAGGACCGAGCCTGGTGCGGGCGTTAGAGTGCTAATAATCTCTCCGAAGACCGGGCCTTCAGAGATATCATATTCGCTACCCAGGATAAGAGCAGCCCTCGCGTTCTGAGCGAGGTGCGGAGGGTTTCGCGGCCCCAGATCAATGGGGATAGGGGCGTCTGGCGCGAAGGCCATCGCAAGGAAGGTTAGTTGATAAAGTGGGTGTTAACAGATTAGGTGTGTGGTGGGCCAAATCCTTAACATTAGCAGCTAAGGAAGTTAGATGTAGGAGGGAAGTTGTCCGTCGCCCACACAAACTCGCACATGTCAAAGAGAGCGTTAACAAAGACAGCAGAATACGAAATAAAATATCCATGAATAAAATTTGATCATTAAGACCCAGTTGACAAGAATTCATATAGCGGGACGTACATACATGGTGAATTTGTTTTCATTGTGATGCGAGAACGTTGCATCTCTGTTTATGGTGGGACCCTTTCTACACTATCCTGGACTAAGATCGCGACCACAGCAGCTCTCTAATTAAGTTACTCAATGGACGGAAAGCTGGTCATTGACAAGTTACTCATGTACGAGTCTTGGTATTCAATCCACGGTAGAGATGTCCATTAGTCTCTCAATCCAGCAGTTCCTGGTCGCTACTATTCACATCTACGAGGCTAAGACTTGAAAGCAGATTGGAAACTAAACAGGAATACCAAAACGGCCAATCTACCAGCGACCAGGAACAAGATAAGGCAGGCTGTGTCTCCACACCTGCCGGGTGGCATGCAGTCCCATATCGTCCTCACAGGGCACCACCCAATCCGCTGCACGTGCCTATCTCTGTCCAAAGAGATTTCGTGGAGGCGCCATGGGCCGTAGAAAAGAGTGCGGGTTATCGATTGTGCGCGAGAAAAAGGGGTCGATGCGGGAGCGGCCCGAATATCCAACCTTCTGCATCACGAGGCCATTTGTCGTTCGCTGTTCATTGGTTTTGGGTGGCTGGTATGCAGTCTACTTGTTCACAGCACAGACGAAGCGCGTCAAAGAAGGACATCCAATGAGAGAAGAAGGGTGCGCCAACCTCATACTCTTTGTCATTCACAGCGTCTTTAGCCGGGGCCATTCCCTTTCTGATCATGCGGTTCTTTCACTGTCATTCTTACCCCTGCCTCATCAAATCACAACGACTTTCAAATTACCATGAGACATCTCCTTCTTTCGGAAGTACGTAACAACAGAACTACACTACAAGGTCTGTGAAGACTATTCCATCAGAGTATGGAGTCTTGATAACAGAAGCCTTCGCCGACCATCTGAAAGGAGAAACGCTGGCTTCCAGGGGCGTTCTTACCAAAACCTCAAAGAGGGTGAAGCGAGCGCATTGACCCATTCATAAGACCTTGCAAGTGATTAAAAAGGTACCTTGCTACCGCAAATTTGTCGTCAGGGCGTTCAACATGATGGTGACCCCAGCTGAAATCAACGTCGACCGAGTCATAACGCGCTCAGGGTCGAATCCTTCCAAGTCGTCGCCACCAGACCGAAAACACCTTCGTAGCGCACAAAGATTTCACTCACAATACGTACGACATGATTTAAGAGCGGCTGAGACAGATCCCGGACGATCTTTACTGTAATACCAACTGATTCCTGTGCTTCCATGCGGGCAACGACTGGTGTCTCAAACTCCGCATTGTCTTAGAGAGTAGACTAGCGTGCCACAGATTCCGCTGGTACAAGAGTCAGATCGACACCGCTGGCTCCCTCTTCAAACGGCAGCCTTACACCCTTTGGAGGAGGAATTCCGACAAAGTGGGGGTGGCCGACCCGCCCTACTCGGTGAGTACCTTTATGTCCTATATCCCGCTTCCGACTGCATCCTCGTCATCAAAGGCAGAAGAGCTCAGACGACCATGCGCAGCTCCACAAGGAGTTCGTCCGTCGGGACCGGACCGAGAACGATATGGATAGATCCTGGTGAAGGCGGGGAGTCGTTCGTTCGTAGACGTCAGTCAGGTACAAGCCGGTCTGCACGTGGGTGAGGGTTCGGATTTTTAAACCCGATTTGTATCATCGTGGGGTGAAGTCAGCGCCCAGGTCGAGCCAATGCTCAATAGTTCCAGTTCTAGCAGGGTGGGTTTCCGGGAGAATTGCCCCAAACCAGCCGGCAATGTATCATCAAGATTGCAAACCGGTGAGATTTCCATGGCTTAAAGAGATATGAGAATCCGATTCTGGTTAGGAAGACGTTTCTTGCCAACTTCCATATGCTCGTGTTTTCATCAATGGATTATTCTAGATCTTTCAGTTCAGCCTAACTCTGTAGGTAGAGATGAGGTGAAATTTTGCCGAATTTCTCCTCGGTAAGATTATAGACTGTAATCACGTCAAGTCGTGTGCCACACCCATCCACTTGCAATTATTTGTCAACTTGGCTCTAAAATAGCAGTGTTGCTAGCTCTCCCGGCCACTGGCTGCCTTCCTCCACCCCATTTACCAGGTTCCCGGTCGGGAGACGCGCTACCATTCACTTCGATTCTCGGCCCTAGTGGCCCCCGCCAAAAGCTCCACCTGCCGCGATCTGCGAACTTGCCCGATGGACGCTCCGATCGGGACGAGTCAGACACATTGGGGATGAACCCGTTAGCTTGGGATGGAGGCTGTGATTTCTGGATGCTAAAATTCACCGAGGTTGCTTCACCGAGGTTAATGACGGGAAGGTGTTGATGATGTCAATGTTGCCGATATCGATACTGCTTTGATGAAATCCCAGGTGGGGCAGAAAATGAGGAATTCCGAGAGGATTTCTGGGCGATACTTGATATTATGAGCTTTTTCTGCCGAGTGATTCAAAAGCGAAGAGGCGGAAAACACCGACTGGAAGAGCCGAAAGGCGCATATGGGTTGGTGGTTGGCCGGCGGCTGGCTGGTTGATTACCCTATACCCTCTGCTCGTCGACCAACCTCAGCCCCAGGAAGGTCGAGGCAATATCGTACGACTCCTCCAGCCCAGAGGCAGTTCGAGCCAGCTCTAGCTCACCATATAATCCCCGCAGCTAGCAACTTCGTAAGGCTACAGTAGGCCGGCCCGCCTCAGCCGCGTAATGTGGTGGACGTCCTGGCGCTCTGACATGGCCGAATCTGGCAACTTCCCCTTTCAGCTGTTGATGTGGTGGCCCTACCGACTCATGATAGGTGTCAAGCTGGAAAGAGAATGGTTGAAAGCAAACGGTCTTGGGATGGCGGACCTGCTAAATAATACCGCTATAATAGCCCACAATCCGACATCGCGGGACTCGGAAGCTATCGGGGGACGAACCTCGATGCGCGCAGTGACCTGCACCAATCGATTCCGCAACGCTCCCCTGTCGGGCCACGGACCTTCTTGGCTTCAGGGCTGGCCAGCAAGGATCTCCCCATGGGTCTCGATCTGGTATCCGCTGGGAGCCCAGCATCTGCAGCCCAAGCACGGCTTTCTCCGATTGATTATGTGAACACTGCGCTCTCAGACAGCAAAGTCCACCTGGATCGTGGATCGCTGAGGAGCCCTGGTCTTTGACCCAGGCCTGATTCAATACTCTCCGCGTGGCGGCCTGTCCCGCTGCCGATTCCAGCCCGTCCGTGTCCTCCGATGATTTTCGGCATTCTGACTGTCGATCTGTGCAACGTGAGCTTGACTATACATTGCGTCGATTTTATGCCATGCCGCGGAGATGCAATATTGTGGCAACCACAGGCGAGATGATAGGCATCGACGGGTGATCGCCGCGCCTGCAGCGCCCGTGCTGCAAGTGCCAAACAGTTCGAGAGGCTGTGTCGCACTATAACGCATGTGCCGAGACAATAGAGTTTTGAGGCTGCCGCAGGTGCAGGATAAGAGGCTTTGTCGCTGAGTTGGTCGTTAAGTGAAGGCGCCGGGAAACGGATGTGCATCCCACATGCCGTCCGGCTACATGTCAGCTACCGCATCCCTACGACTAACGATTGAGAAGCCTTTCTACGTAAATCAGACGCCAGAACCCGGGACTCGACGACTCTGAGCTGAGTCTGGGGCTCAACTTGGAGGCCGACAAAAATGAGCCGGCGCTAGTTTCGATGGCTTGACTCGGGGGGGGACTATCCATTGGCCACTAATCTACGCTTTGACTGGCGCTATGTGGAACGGCGATCCGTCGTGCGGGTTCATCTGCAAGCCCCAGAACTATGACCAACGTGCTGGCGTTGTTGTGGACTTGGGGCTTCAGGTACCATGCGCCTGGTTGTGGGATAATGGGAAAGATGGACGAGGCTCATGTGTAAGAGAATGCCATCTGGCTGTCTGGCGGTGGTCTAGATTCTTCGAGGCTTGCGTGACGCTGCTTGCCAACTTAGGGCTGCTTGTCAACCTGGCCGCCAGTCGCAACCGGTCGCAACCATTACCCAGATGGAGACTGGTTAGAGCAGAGCCTTGGTTACTGATGAGATCTTGGCATTGTGATATCTCTCGGGTCCCATACCCGGTGCTGTCCATGTCCCATCCCCCTTCACTTCCACCTGTATCACAGCACGCTGTAGGCTCTGGGCAGGCGATTCGGCGGGGAATCACCCGGGGCGACACAACGCTAAAGAAATATTCAGGCCGCCACAATTTGGACGCAGGTCGGGCTAGTGATGGCCGAGGGCAGAATGCTCTTCCGGGCTGTGGAGGAGGACTCGGGTCCCGACGAGATAATAGTATCTACCGTGTGTAAGTCGGGCCGTCAATGGTGTGCCTTGGCCAGTGATCGATGGCACGTCCAGGCCAGATAATGTGCATCGGGGCCAAACCTGCTCAAAGAGTCGAGACCGCTAGACGGATTACAGACCTGAGACCGACACTATTTAGGTACTTTTCCAGGTCCAGGTCAGAGCACACCAGATGCCCCTCGGGATCTTCAGCGCTAGCCCACATTCTCCGCTCTTCTGGCTTGCCGCGGCGGCCGGTTACGGCAAGAGGACCCCGATGAGCGCCATCGTGGGATGCGACTCTCTGCGCCTGTAGTGCCGTGTCCTGTACCCCCTGACTCGTGCCGGCAGTCACTTGCCACCAGCTTCCACCTTCAAACACCGCTAGCGCTTGGAAGCCCCTGGACTAGAGCTGCCTGAGGGAACAATACGCGTTACAGCGTCCGGCAGCGCTGCCGATGGATCACTGCTGGCTTGGCCGGTTAGTGCTGTCGTGGATTCAGTAGGGGCGCGCCTCGTGACGAGGCTGGCACAAGACTGAGCTTGAGTGCTAGCATAGGGCGCATGGGCTCTTTGCCGCGCTCACCGTGGACAATTCCTATGTATAGAGGGCTAAGGCACCGCGGTGCCGCCACGAGAGCTGGGTATCCGTTCTTTGCCGACCAGGTTGCTGCCATTTCTGACCCTTGCTTTGCACTGAGCAAGTGTGTTGTCCCGTAGCATCCAGCGAGCGTATTCCCAGACTGCATCCAGTAAAACAACACCTCGAGACATCACCATGCCTATCGGCGAGCATAAACCCTCGGTGGGTAACCGACAATGCTGTTCTGGTTGAAATAGGAGGCCTTGACTAACACGTGTCTCAGTTCCTCCACGAGTCGTGGTCGCTGTTCGCGATCGGAACCATCATCCTGTTCGCCCGATTCGGAGTCCGAATCAAGACTGTGGGATGGCGTGGCATGCAAGGCGATGACTACTTCTCCGTCGGAGTCCTAATATTCTATGCGATGGATGCATTTACAGTACATTACATCTGTGTGTACTCTCCAATTTCGAATAACCCCTGAACACATCGCTAACCCGGGCCGATCAGACTTCCTAGGGACAAATGTTGAAGCGTCAGCCATCTTAGCCACGGGAGCAAGTAGGTTTTGGACGGAATCCTCGCAGGGCGCCCTCAACTAACCATTTCGAAAGCCATATCCGAGAAAAACCTGGAGGAGTACATCCGAGGCTCCAAGCTCCAGCTTGCCGCGTGGTACTCGTATACCGCGCTGATCTGGACCCTCAAGGGCACTATGCTCTGTTTCTTCTCGCGAATGACCATCGGCACGTGGCACAACCTGTTCGTGAAGGGAGTTTCCATTGCTAGCGGTCTCTCGTTCATTGCTGTGTTCCTTACGGTATGCCTACGAAGCCAGAAAATCGATGGAGAATGCGTAAAGCTAACTGCTGTCTTGCTAGATTACATTCGGTTGCTTCCCCACGCACAAGAACTGGCAGTATGTTTCGTCGTCAAACTAACACACGAGCTTAACTAATAATCATGAATAGGGTGGAACCTGACCCGGGACTGAAGTGCACCTTCAAGCTCCAAAACTTCTTAGTGACTACGATTCTCAATGTCCTGTTGGTTGACTCCCTACCAATAACTCTAATCGATAGTCTAACCAACAAACAGTACCGATGCCGCCATTCTCGCCATCCCAATGCCCTTGCTATGGAAACTTCAAGTTCCCATGAAGAAGTATGTTCTTTAGCAGGACGTGACTCTAATTAATATACTCACCATCTTCTCCATAGGAAACTTGTCATCGCTCTTCTGCTATCCTCGGGTTTATTCGTCATCTCGGCCGCCATCATTCGAATCGTCCTGACTCTATCGGCCAACCCTTCAGCACTCACCATCAACGGATGGGGTGTTCGCGAAACGATCGTCGGTATCATCACCGTTAATATCCCTATTCTACGACCGCTTTTCACCCGCGCATTCTGGACCTGGGGACGAAGCCCCATCTCCAGCTCCTTGCGAACTGGCACCGGAGTCGGCAAGTCGACCGATATTTCCGGGCCGTACGAACTCACGCCGAGCATCAACGACGGGTCGAACAGAGCCCTGGGATCCAAGCCGAGAGAACATGGCAGCCAGGAATCGATTATCGGCAAGGACGACCTCATGAACGGTGTCATGGTTCACACGACGTACGACATCAGCCACGAGCAAGACGACGGCAACGACAATTGGCATGGTGGTCGCAGGGGAGCCACCAAGGCTGTAGTACATGCCGGTCCTAATAACGTATAGCGGGAGTAGTGACAGCATGGCATCATTACAGTGGAAAAAGATAATGTGAAAGTTTTAATGAGGAATCATGTATAGTCTACGTTAGAACATACCCAGAATTTGTGAAGACAGCGACGAGGAGTTATTCTCCAATAGATATTTATAGTATATAATTTACTTCACATTTACAATTCCCTTGAGGATTGCCCTAATCAGAGATTGAGTCATTCGGATTGCCTCGAGCACGGTTAATTGTCCCCAACAACCGATCAGCATCTCTTGTGCTAACTTTCCCAAGTGCTAGTGCCGATTCTCAACCAGAAACTCTCCGTGACGACCACTCGGAGACACTCTAAGTTCCCCAGCTTAACAAGGGGTACCTGCAGTAGGGTCAGGGATTCCGGAGGTTTTCATGGTCATGGTGGGGTATTGCGGATGCATACATGACAGTCTGACCCTCTCGCGGCACCGGTGGAGTTGATGTAGTTTTTCTTTTTGCTCAGGACACGTTATCGTATCTGTTATAGGGATAAAGCCAGATTCGGCAAGCATCTCTCCGTATTGCCACCTCCCATGGCCTATCGCTCGCTGGATAAAAGACGCGTTGTCAAAACTTTCGAGCACATACGACCATAGGCGCTAGAAAGCTCGGGATCCCGTCCGCTCTCCCATAGATAAGCTGGCGACCGGCGGATTAGTAGTTGGGTCGGTGACGACCAGCGAATCCCTGCTGTTGTATGTTTTTTTTGGAGTTTTTGCGGTCTGAATTCACTTTGAGGATTGTTCTTGAAATTATTGCTGGGCAGATGCGGCTCTGTGGCAAAAATATCACAGTTGTAGTGTGGCTTTGGGTAGGGCTGAGAGCGTGGCGTAAAGAGGGGTGGATTTCACGGTACCCACCCCTGTCGCGCTCTAGGGTAGTCCTGTACATTTTGGTCATACGGCACACGATCACCTTGCCTTCTCGTACAGTTTCTGTGTCTCTCCTCTTGTGTGAGTAACTCAAAGCCCGATGGAATTTCTTGTCTTCGTATAGGATGTCTCTGAGTTTTTATTCCCAGCGGGGGGGTCTGTTGCGCATGCCACGTGAAATAAAACAAAGAGGGTCGGCTATTTGCAAATCTCTCGGTAACACATTCTACGTTCCATTTACAATAGTGTAATTTTTCATCTTCCACCTTATTCATAAGGCATGAAACAAGTACCATTGATTCTAGTATATCCATTATTACATAAATACATGTCAACGTGTGACATTCTGTGAACTCGTAAATGAAAATAAGAAAATGATCCTAGCGCTCTTGATAGTGGTGAGTACCCTGGCGCGGCTTCACTAGTGTACACGCGCTTCTGGCTCTCAGCTAGGAGTAGCTAAGGGAGGACAGGCTTAATGCATGGGGTGTCCGGTTGGAGACACTGTGCGCTTATGATCAATTATGCCATTGCCGTTGTCAGCGGGCAGCTCTGCAGGCGCCACTGGGGGTTGCAGATCCGGGCTTCCGGGACTGGTTGCCGTGGTCCACTGTGCCGGAGGTGATTGCGGGCTGACGACGCTTGGGGCTCCCACGGTGCTGCCGCCGTAGTAGGAGTGATGTGCTTGCTGGACGTGCTGCGTGTGCTGTGTTTGCTGCGTTTGCTGTGTCATTTGCGACTGGCGCCGCTGCTCACGACGTCGGACGACGCCCTTGCCGAAGAGGTACCATGCATACACGATGATCGCCAGGACCACAGCGCCGCCAATCGCAATGCCGACGATGGCCCCGGTGCTGAGCTTCGATTTACTTCCAGTCTCTGGCTCCGGGACTGACGAGCCGGTTGCGCTGGAGGTTGCGCGGCTCGCCGTGCGCTCCGGGATCGACGACTTCCGGGTCATCAGTATAGCCAGTAGCGTGTTGCCCGAGTCGAAGCCGTCCTCGGGCGCCGTGGCCGTAGCGCTGCCGTTCTTGTCTCCGCCGGTTACGTTGTAGACGATCTCCGGGACGGCGTTGCTGGTGACGTCGGGGTTGTACAGATCCCACCACGTCACGTTGTCGCCGGCGTTTTGGGACGTGCCGGTCCAGAGGTTGTGCACCCCCCACCATTTGTCGTCGCACTTGTCGTTCCCGGAATATGTGTAGTTGCCACCGATGACGAAGAATTGCGACATGTTCTTGACCATGTTGCAAGTGGAGCCGTATTTGCCATTATCCTCCAGCGTGTAGTTTCCTTCATAGTCGGGAAAAGCCTTGACCCAGGTGAAAGATGGCAGAGTCAGGACGTATATGTCGCTGTATGCGGTGACGTTCGTCAAGGGAGGGTACGCGGCGAGGCCTCCCCAAAGGTAACTGTTTTTTCCTGTTAGTACCTGTAGTCTTGTATGATTTGGGAATATCGTTCAACACCTACATGTTGAAACTTGATTTATCCTCTGCCCACGCGACGTCGACACAGAACTGCCGTCTGTTTTGGGGAATATCTCCTGTTGCCTTCTGCATCGACCATCGATCGTCTTGGGTATCATAGACAAAAATCTCGTCGAGCGGTTGGGGAGTCGTTGTGTCGTTGTGTCGTTGTCATACGGACTGACAAGACCTCCCATATAAACCAGCAGTCCGAATGTGTCGCCAGCTGGGATCCACACCATTCCACCTTCAGCTCTTGGATGATCATCTGGAGCGGCTGCTCTCTCGAATTCGCCGGTATCGTACCCGTACGAGTAGAAGGTCGAACTCATTGTTCGGTCTTTGGACCAGCCGCTCATCGAGGTATTGCTGATCCATCCTCCGTAGTAATAACCCATGCCCGTCTCTGATACACCGACGCCGGCACCAAAGGCGGGGATTTCCGGCGCAGGGCTAACGTCAGGCTCGCCAAAGTCATCCCACTGGTCGTTTATTATATCGTAGCTCAGGAGGTGGTAGGACTCTCCTGGAAATCCGGTCAGTCGCTCGCCGCCGAAAAGGTAGAACCTCTTATTAACGGAATCGGGCCATAGAACGCCGCCAGCCACCGATGGTATGCTACGGGGTCAAAATGTCAGTATACAAATTATGACCCGGGGGGTTGGGGGGCCTTCATTACCTGTCGTTCTTGTTCAACTCAATGTTGAAATCGGGCCAGAGGTTGCCTTTGAAGGACTCGAGTTCATTGAGATCGTGATATCCTAGCCAAGTATCTGCATTTTCGAGTTAGCCAATGTCACATCACTTCATTGTGCTATAGTTAAAGCCGAGATAACGCCCCGATGAGTGCACATACTGCCATGGGTTTCGTGGGATTGTGGAAAGTCTTCGTAGTTGACCCATCCACCGTCGATGTACAGCTTGTCATCAATGACGGTCGACTGGTGTGAGAATCTCCGACAGAAGTCTTCCTTGGGATTATCGGCGGCAACTCGATTGATCGCGAGCAACAATAATAGCGAAAACAGCGTTTGCCTTTGGCTGCCCAGCCAGTGCGGCACGTTGGTCAAGGCCGGCATGGACGCGACCAAATGCTCCGCTAGACACTTCATCACTGGTCCTGATGAAGCTACGAAGAGATTTGAGAAAGAACAGAACTCCCGTCAGCACCTCTTAGGGGAACCGCCAATTTGAATCAACCCCTCACAGCCTGATGGAACACGACGCCAGGATTAGATTGCTCCACACCGGTCCAAAGTTGTTTTTTGCACGACAACGCCACTCGGCTGAGTGCTGCGGTAAGATTGTAAATTAAGATTCTTTGACCAATTGTATAAGTGCCGCAGAAACATACATGCTGCTGGCGCTCGCAAGCTGGGGGCGAGGCGTTCAATGGACGCGTCCTTTTGAATTGCCAAGACCGCCAGCCACCTTGTTTGACCGTCGGCTACAGGGCTTAGAGATGTGCACTGCATGAGTACTTTGGGTATGGATACCTCAGCCTCATCTTGGCACCTGTGATTGTGATGGAAAGTATTGATCCTTTCTAAAAGACGCCCCGGATGAGCCCAATCAGAATAAGAGCTTTCTTTGATTGAATGCACCCGAAAGGCTCTTGCCGAATAGGCATGCAGTGCATATTCACAACTCCGCGCGGCCGCCCATGTGCTGGCAGTTAAGACATCAAGGATTCCCTTGTACCGAGCGTAAGATATATCACCGCCACAATTTTGAGCACTAGTCAGCAACGGGGAGGGGGCTGGTTGCATGCACAGCTGACAATCCTCTGTCTCAGGTGGCAAACGTAATCAAGGCGTGATCATAATGGGCCGCCACAAGGCTGGATTAACGGTCCGTGGCGGCTCCACCTCCGCAGCCTCCATTAAGCTTAGAAATAAGGTCGACTGCATAGCGCGGTCGCGAGAAATGGTAAACGGATGTGCCAAAGACCATTCTCACCGTCCGCTGTGAATACAACTAGTAGGGCTCCTGTCTTACGTGGCCGATAATCTTTGCTTTGGCTGGCTGCGGCTGACCATACTACTGACGCCATCTGCTTCCTTCTGTTTAACTCTGCCTTGGCGTAGGGGGTCACCTGCACATCCTGTACGCCATGGACGAGGGAGGCGTCAGCCAAAGATACCTAACACGAAGAACACTGCATCTGTATTGTCCAGTGTTGATTGCTGCCCCTCATCAGTAACGATTCCAGTACAGTAATGGCGTGAATAAAAACTCCGAGATATTTATTCTTTATTGTATTTTGGTGAAGAAATATACTTTGCCTCTATTCAAAACAGCAAGTCCAGTCGTGAAATCACAAACACTGGAAATGTACTGTCGGAGGTGGTAACCGTCCCCACCACAGCCGCAGAATGAGCCAAGCCCAGACCGCCATTCCTGAAAGTGTCGCAGCCTCGTTTTGTGCAGGTGATGGTATAACTAGTACAGGTTGAGCCTCTTCAAGAGCGGTGAAGGAAACAGCAAAAGCATCGTCGTGGAGGTATATATACCGTGGATTATTCAATTAGTTTACCTTTGGGATGGTGGGGAAATCCTGGGTCTACATTCTGTTAACTCGTTTGTTGATCGCGTATTAATTATGGCTATGAGACATGGTGAGACTACTTATTGAAAGAGGCGTTTGAACAGTATTGTCATGTCTCCTCATTCATGATTAACAGATAGAAGAATATTCTTTGGTTACTGTGTTATACATACTACATCCTTACATATTGTATTATTATGCCATCCAACCCGACTCCGCTCATGATTGGGATTTTGACGGAGAGGATGACAAGTGCGATTAATAGTGTCAGAGATAGGATTTACAAGAAAAGGTCGATGATGCTCCAAACCTTCCCACCAGGCTCTCTTACCAAATACCAGATTATTCATTCAACTACATCTCACTCAACACGTCTTTATGGCCACCTGGGCCAGACTGAATAAAATCAACGCTTAAACCCCTCCTCGCTTGTCGTGAAACAACTGGACTTGGGAAGGTGTTGATCATCGGAATCGGTCAGGTGACACCCTAACAAGACATACCGCCACACTAAACGCGCTGTGTTCACGACCTGTGTTTGCGCCTCAACCAGCACATACGACCATAGCTCTTAGAAAATACGGGATCCCGTCCGCTCTCCCCTAGTCAAGCTGAGAAGCGGTGGATTAGTACTCGGGTCGGTGACGACCGGGGAATCCCCACTGTTGTATGTTTTTTTTTGGCCTTTTTGGTATCTTTTTGCCAATCTACAGGAATAGAGAGTCTCGTGGTTTTGGTCATCGCTGGAGCCGGCCTTTGAACAGCTGAGGTATGCGTAGATGCGCGAGAACCTACGGGCTCCTCACTCCAGTCTACCCCAGCGTGGATACTCTCGCATCCACGGACGCCCAACACAGTGCTGGGTGTGTCTCAGTGTGAATACGCAGGAATCCACGTGCTGCCCACTACACTGCCTGAGAGTATGGATACGCGACAATCCACGGGGGCCCAAATATCGTGGTGGGTGAAGTGCTTGGATGCGCGAGTATCCAAGGCTGTGACAATCATGCCTGTTGCCGGATTTCTCATCTCCTTGTAACATAAGCCCGTAATTACAGCTTCGGTCGCGATTCATACAACACCATCCCATTTCTTAGTCTCTTCAACATCGGGAACGGCATCATCATCAGGTCAGATAAAAGCACAATCCTAAGATTTTGTAGAACACTACTACCTCCTACCTTAGCAAACAGCAAGCTTGACCGCAATATGTTTGGGTCCTTATCCTCTGGCCAACCACTGAAGAGTTGTGTTTAAAATGTTGAATTGTCAAGTAAAATTTATTTTGACGGCGTCCTTCGCAACAGCACGCCCTTGAAGAAGCGGACAGCGATTTACGAATCGGAAATCTAATAATTTCCATTCACCATCGTCCTTTTGGCTGATGAAATTGCAATGCGAAGTAGTTAGGATTACGCTCTCCTCAAGGCCCCTTCGAGCAGTGCCACAACCCCAACTCTATCCGCATGAAACTCGCCTTCGGCCCTTTGCAAATAGTGGACTGGGAGCCCTTCGCGCGCTTCCCAAATTGCTTGCTGAATCTCTTCATTGCGAAAGCCACCTCCAAGCATTGAGAACCATTGACGCCTCAATGTTACCTCGACACAGCTCTTGAGACCCCACCTTGATGCGAGGCATAGCAGTTGAAACAGCTCAACCGGAGACTTTTCCACGAATGAATTCGCGATCCATAATCCGACTCTCGTGTATAGGTAGTCCACCGTCTCCAAGCTTCCTGTTTCAGTAGCTGCAAGTACTGCGTAGGGCAGACCATCAAGGCTCTTAATCGGCGATTGTGTGATCAACTGCACAAGCTCCAATCCATTCGTGTCAGCTGATAGCACCGTTAGTGGGGTTCTCGGCGTCGATTTGTATAACTCTTTGACGAAATCCCATCGTTGACTTGTTGCCCATCGTTCCTCGAGCTGTTCAGCATCGAGCTTTGGCAGCTCAGTGGCAGATACTTGCGCCACGTTGACCAAAAATAGGATTGTGCTCATCATATCCTGGTTGGCGGTTCGAAGACTGACCGCCCAAAACAACTCATCAGATCCTCCGCTAAACGCACTTTCCTCATCGCCAAGGCTTTGTTCTGCAGTCCAGATATCTTCAATCAACCCGGTGCAGCCCGATTCAATTCCCCATCGTAACAGCAACCTTCGAATTTCAATTTTTGAGGCGCCAATGTCGTAATTTTCCACCAGAGTTAAAGCCAGAGCTTCCAATTTCCACTCATTGTATTCCTCAGGGGCATCCAGCTTGAAGCCTTCGAAAGATCCTTCGTCTAGTGGCAGTGGTCGATGCTTACGGAGGCTGGCAACTGGTGTCAAGAAAGGCCTTTCCCAACTCAGAGGTTTGTACAGTGAATCCTGGAACCACTTGAGTACACAATCATAAGTTGAAAACAGTGTCTCTCTACATGAGTCCTCAAACGGATATCGCAACCAATCCTCTCGCATTGCAACAATTCGCGCCTGAAACTCCAACTTGGTAAGCACTAAAGGCTGATGGACCATCCATCTACATTCGGATCGGTGAATTTCGCACAATATCTTAAGAGCAAGAACCCGGATACGGGGTGTTCCGGTTTGTAGGCTTCCTAGGATCGCCCTCTTGCTCTCTTCGAATTTATTCTGCCGCTTGAGTGAGTCGGCGTGGGAAATCAGACGAAGAGGTAACTGATTGCCAGGTTCTATGACCTCAAGGCCTCGGTAGAGACCTGGAACGATTGTCATAAGGGCTTCATCAGTCGTGGCTAAGCGCTCCGAGACAAGTATTCCCGCCAGATCATCAATGAGCGAGGCTCGTCGAGCATTTGACACCTTAATTTCCGGCGACAGAACCTCGTGAAGTCCAGACTCCATAAGTAGACTGATACGCTCTAGAAAGATGGTAAAAATATCCTGAGCCATTAGGCTTAGAATCGAACTCTTGGCGTCAATGGATAAGATGACTGGCGATCCTTTCACTTTGTTTTCTGAAGGATTAGACTCGGCAGGACGTAGTGACATCAGCGTGGGAACGGACAGGTTGCTGAACTCGCCACTTGGCAAGCTCATGTTTTGGAGTTCTTGAACCCGTAACCCCCAACGCTGCTGGAGCAAAACCCTGGTGTTTATGCTTCTTCCGGGAGTCATGGCCAATGGCTTGCGATTTGGTCCTGTACTTTCCTTGTTCTCGGGGGACCGCCTGCGAAAAGACCACGACCATAGCCCCAAAACAGCCTCCAGCTGATGTTCGTCAATAGACCAGCTGTCGCTCGTTCGAATCATGTGGAAACAGATGGGCATCTCCCCTATAGGGACTGTGCCGGCCCCGCCGTCTACCAGTTGACAAGTTGTCGACCACACAATGGATGCGGCAGAACGGTTTGTGCGTCCATCGGAGAACAGACGAGCTGAGACGAATAGTTCCGCAGCTTTCTGTAATGCCATCTTTAGCCGCATTGCTGTGTCTCGAGCCTCACCCTCCCATTCTTGGTATGGCGGCTGGTTGGTCAGGAGCGCTAGCCGAGTACGGATTCGCATTATTCTTGACGCTGGTTGTGGTAAACTGTTCTGGCTTTCATTTTTCCAATCCCTGATGGCTCTCGCGGCATTTAAGATCATTGTTGTTCCGTTTTTATCTGACCAGTACGCAGATTCTTTGGTGTCAATCCACTGAATGATGCTGGTCGCCATCTGCCTGGATTCATCGTTGTCCCATATGAAGAATGCGTTGGCAGTGGGTGCAATCTTGGAGTCCAGACCATGTGCATACCTTGAGTTTCTCGGAAACGTCGGTGCATCTCGGCTGTCGATGAGCCAGAGTAGGTCTGTATAGATGCATGGTCAATATGGAACACAGGGTGCAATAATACGTCACAATAGGGCCTCTTACCTTGTTCTTTTTCATGCGACTGTTCACTGTCATTCGCAAATCGGAGTGCCTGCCAGTCGAGCTCGTGCCCTTCGATATCCTTGTTCCCAGGCTTGAGGTGGTTTTCCGGCGTGGTGCGATGGCTACGTAATATCGCTCGAAGGATGGACATAAAAATTGTCGTTCCGAGCTGATAGAGAGAAATAGTCCCGTGTACGCCGCGGAGTCCAATGAACTGTATCGCCCAACCCGCCATTGAAAGAAAGACTGCGAGCCAGACGAGCCCCTGCGGAGCCGACTTGGTCGCGTCTGTCTTCCAGGATGTGATGTACTCGGTCTTCGTCTCATCGTATGCAAATCCGTCGAATTCCTGGTCACCAATACGCTGCCCGCTGGGCTGCAGCCAGAACATACGAGTTCCGTTGCCATCGGAAGACCTGAACCTCCGCTCTCTAGAGGTACGGTCAATGACGTTAGCAGATATACCCATCCCGATGACGAGCGAAACTGTTCCGGCAATGGTGAACCAAAAGAATGTCTTATTGCCAGGGAGCTTCCCATCATCATAAAAGCCTTTTTTGACAAAGACAGCCCACCATGCGTAGATGAAAATGCCAGCCTGTGCGGCAACCCCGATTATAGCTGCAAGCCATAGCCACGCCATTGCTATGGATGACTTGGGTACTCTGATGTTCAAAGCAAGGTTTGGAAACGGGGCAAATTCTGCCGCTCTGGCATCTTTTATGTTTCCTTTTTGACCGTCGCCTTGAGTCTGAGTTTGAAGTTGGCTTTTGGTCATTTGGCCCTGAGTCCGGTTCTCAACTTTGGTCTGAGTCTGGGTGTGGGTTTGGGTTTGGCCCTGAGTCTGATTCTTGTCCTCGGTCTGAGTCTGGCTTCCGGGTTGACTTTGAGTCTGTGTCTGGTCTTGGGTCTGAATCTGCCTCGGTGTCCCACTTTGGGCATTACTTTGAGTCGTCTGGCCCAGGGTCTGAGTCTGAGTCTGAGGCCGGGTCTGAGGCTGGTCTTGCGACTGGCCTTGATCTACACCGGGGCCTTTGCTGGGGATCGGGGCGACGCCCTTCTCAAGGTCGGGTGTATTTTGGGATTGCATCAATGGTTGGGTCTTTGGACTTTCTTTTGTCTTGGGTGTGCTTGTTTTTCGATGATTATTTGAAAATATGCTTGACAGTGGAGAATAGAGAATCTCGAACGACGAGACGGCTTTCCAATGCTGCATGGGGATTGAACTCGCTTGCTCTGCAGTCTTCACTCCTTCTGCATCGGACTCGCTACCTTTGCCATTGGTGTCTATTGTAGGGCGTTGTCTGGGATCAGGTGGGGCTAATGGCTCGGACTCTAGGCTCTCGAAAAACTCTCTGGTTGATTTGATGCCACATGTTGCCGGTATCTCATTACCGGAGGGGTCAACCTCAGGGTAATACTCCTTTGGGTTGGTCGGCTCGCGATAGATGAACTCGAGGATCTTGGGGCGGCCGAACACGCGACAGATGCCGCCATTTGACCAAAGTTCAGAAACACTTTCACTGGTGGAGGAGCAGAGCTCAATCTCTGCCACTCCTTGAGGCTCGCGGGCCCTTCCTACAAATGATTTGAGGAACGGGCTACCGGCGACTCGAATGCAGGAGATAACGGCGGTGAGAATTCCAAGCGGTCCGACAGCAAAAACGATGGTATCCAGAAAGGTGGTTGACTCGCTCAGGAATTGCTTTGTGGTCTGTTCGCCAAAGAGGGCGATAATTGGCGCAAGGTCTGTCGCCAAGTTATTGGTGAAGTCTTGCCAGAAACCAGTTTCATTGGAGGACCCAAACTGTGCCATTACGGAGGAAGGGAGGAAAAGAAGAAGTGCTAGCATGGTTAGAGACGCCATGATTGCAGCGCCCGACTTGGCGAACTGGAACAAGACGTCAAGGTTTGCTTGGGGTAGATATGAGCGGCGGTTGGGATATGCGCTTATCTAGTAGAATCTCTTTTGCTGCTAGACCTCGATCAGCAATCGGGCTGCGCGCTGAAATCCTACATGCACAGTGGTGAATCGGGGCTATTGAGCGGCGCACGCCTTGTCACACGAAACCAAGCTAGCAGCCCAGTGGCTGCTTGCTAGACGATATGAGGCTAGAGCATTCTGGGGAGGATCAACGTTGAATGCGACGGTGTTTGCGGAATACGCGGTTCAAACTTCCTCTCAGCATTTGAGCGGCTTCGTTCTAGGCCCTGTTGGCTTTAGGAGCGGTCTATTAAACCTTGGTCATGGAGAGGTGTGTTTTCTAGCTCTTGGTGAGAACTTCTTTGGCTGTTGCTTCACTCTGTACTTTGGCACCCTTATCCCTAGTGAGGAGGTTGGTGGACGAAACGAAGTGGGTCATTTTGAGACTTGAGGGTAGTACGGTGAGCAGCGAGAACATGGTTGGTCGAAACGGCTGTGTAGCTGAGGCAGGTGGCTTTCTTAGTTGCAGCAGCTGAGCTGCAGCTAAGACGGACGAAATCAGGCTGACGGAAAGCAGGGGTGCAAGGTCTTGTGGTCGCGAAGACCTCTTGCGCTGACGTGCTTTCATAATGAGATAAAAATGCATGTATCGGCTTCCATAAATGTAAACGGAAAACGAGGAGAGCGATCAAAAACCCATTGATATGAGAAATCATCGACAATGGGGGCGAATGTATTGGTAGCCTCGTGTGAGGCTCGAGTTTGCCCTGCACGGACTATGTCCATCTATTTTCGTATCAAGCTGAGTGTGGCTGATTCGCGGCCCGCCCTTTAGATCGAGGTTTATCTGAGGGTTCTGGCGGCATACATCCCCAGAAAGGATAAGATCTACTATAAAGCTCACCTTGTATCAAGCTGGAACACTACCAAGTCAAGAAGTAAGCACATTGCACCTTCTAATGGGTGGATATCATTTTTGGGGGGCTCACTGTGGGGAAGGAACTGCGGATGATAACGGACTGCGATTAGCCACTGACTACCTTAAAGTAACCTCTCCCCCAAAATGGGCTTCAATGTGCTTTCAGTTCTTGATCTGTCCGGCCTTCACATCGTGTAACATATAGTCGAGTCGGAAAGGTAAGATTCCACAACTCGAGGGAGGGGGCAAAACCAGGCTGGCAGTTCAGCACCGAAGACAAAGAATGGACCGCCTGCCAATTTGAGCTGTTTCTGAAGCCATCGTCAGCACATACGACCATAGCTCTTAGAAAATACGGGATCCCGTCCGCTCTCCCCTAGTCAAGCTGAGAAGCGGCGAATTAGTACTCGGGTCGGTGACGACCGGGGAATCCTCGCTGTTGTATGTTTTTTTTTTGCTGGTTCTTTTTGCTGTTTGTATTCATGTCTTCTTCGATCGTGGAGGATCGCATCTGCCTGAATCGAGACGTCGCATCCATAGATGTTATGTTTGGTTGAAGTAAACTACGCGTGGTGAATGCGACCTTTGCCAATAACCACTAAGTGAACGGCTTGCTTGAAACGACCGCAGGCGGAGGTCCTACAGCGATGCGGGCAATGTGGGTGGACGAGAAGATGTTGGTATAGGAGGCTCAAAAAATAGTGACATATTGAGAATTAGGTCTTTCTGAGAATCAGCTACCACATGACCCAATAATTAATTAATACAAGCAATGCCGCCACACTTAATGACATGCTCTCGTATATAGCGAAACTGTGTTTCTTCCACCATAAGCAAACTGGACAGATTAGATGGAACAGCTTGATGATGATAGAAGATCTTATTTTCTATAAATCTAGTAGGGAGGAAGGCCAGCTATTTATCCCTGGGGATCCGGTTATTCCGAGTACCCTCGGATAAATGCTGCCGTCGGATGCCGACGATTTCGGATGACGTCTAATGCTAGGGATGACCGCAACCGGATCTAGGTTCTATTGACAATGCAATCAGATCTAGGTTTTATTGACAATGGAACAGCAATTAGGTTGCATTGAAGATCAGGACTTTTTGCAGAACCTACTTTCCTATCGGATCTATTCGTCTAGCACAACACAACCCCCACAAATAATGAGTCGATCATGCGCAACAGCCATGAGTTATCTGAAGTAAGTTCTACGTAGAAAGAAGTACTTCTAGAACGGCCTTCAAACGAAGCGCCACGGGCGGGAGCACGCACTGGCAGCTGACCCGACGGGAGAAGGCAGATATGGCACGTCAGGGGCCGGACGCACACCACCCGGTCGGCTAGTGGCCGGGAAACGTAGATTAAGTATGGGATCCCAGTGGTCCTTTATTGTTTATATTTTGGGCTGTTGATCTCCCGACGTGTAGCTCTTTCATTCCTTTGTCTGTTCGTCGTCCGTCTTTCTGTTCCCAGATTCCCTCCATTTGAAACCTCAAGGGATCACCGTTCACGTACGTATACGAAATGTTCACCAAACCAATGGACGACAGCCACAGGTCAAAGCTCAGACAAAATATTCTCCTCCTTTGTCAACAGCGGCCTCCAAGCCCTTCGGTCATCACCAGTTGCAGTCCCAGAGCCCCCTCAGACACACAGAACAAGGTCGGCGCTCGGCTTGGGGACCTCTCCTTCCCTGGCATAAGAAGCCAGTCTAATCTGCCCACACCAAGAGAATCTGAGGGGACGGGCACTCAACCGCATGTAGCTGGTGGGTTCTTTTACTCTCTTTGACACGCAGCCTGACTGCTAATAAGCATACTCCTCGGAATAGATCGATCGAATTCCGACTCCGCCAAAGCCAGTCCTGGTTCCATTACACGCTCATTATCCGTTAATACTAGTCGTGCTACCAATAGCCCGACTGCCCCTCTGACACCTTTTCCTTTCAATAGTAGCACTCGTGCTCGCTACTCGCCCAGCAGGTATGGTGGTCAGTTTCCACCCCGCAATACTCTCGGAGCTATAAAAGAGGAAGGCGAAGATGAAGAGGAGCACCTATCGTTTGAAGATTTGATTGAGAAACTGCGGACATGTAAGGTGGGATAGAAACGGCCAGGATTGAAGGGAATACATGAGTCGGGGCACGTTTGCAATTTGGTATGCTATGTCGGCGGGGATGTGGGATTGTGGTTTGGGCTTGCAGAATGACGCAGGATGTGGCAGCAAATACGTAATATATTTTACTTCTACTATTTGCTCCTTCGTCGTGTATCTTGATGATAGTCAGTGTCACGACGGATTCTGGCATATGCTAGTTCGCTGTTTGCCACACCATCCACGTGAAGATTGAATACTACGAGGTTTACTTCGCGCAACACAAGGGCCATCACGCAGTATGTTAGGACTGCAAAATCAAGCAAATGGAATGGAACGAGAATTTTACAGTAGTTAATTCACTCGTATCCTAATTAATTTTACTGCTATTCTGCTCCACAATCCACTCGGATTCAAGATGCTTGCTTCTTGAGTACATTTTTATGAGCTGCCGGCAGGTGGTGAGGTTAATCACTAACCCTGTATAGCGATTTATGGTATTAATGAACACATATGTATCCTCTTGGTGGATAGCGCGAGGACAAAGAGGAGGGAGGAATGGGAATATTTTTAGGAGCGGGCAAGATACAGAGTCGTCGTTGGGGTCTGGTCAATGCGGCTTCAGTAGATAACGGGTCTGATCGATGTTTCACTGATAAGAGTCGAATCAGTGGCTAAGATAACAAAGGGATTAACGAATAAGTCTAGTGAATGGTTTTGGGGCAGGAGGTTCTGGTGCCATCAATCGAGAGGGGAGGTCTGTAAGGGGGACTAAGCCGTTTTAGGCAATTTAGTGCGAGGAGGCATCTCAGGAAGCAAGCAATGAGCGCCCCAAACCTTTTCGGTGCAATTAGTGCGACGTGAAGCCATGTGGATCTGTGGGTTTCATTGATGAAATGTTTCGGAACCTCGGGATTGCTTGAGACTCTGGATGTTGGTACGATTGAAGCACGGGTATATATACCATTGTTTTCTGACAGGAAGGCATGTATTGAACCGCTGTTGTATGACCATTCGCATCTCTCAAAGCATCTCAATTACTCAACCCGTCACTGAGACCCCAATAAAATACAATTCTCCCAAAACCCCCAAGCTCTTTCAAAATGGCTGCATCTGTCGAATTTTCTGATTTCGTCCCGGTTGAAGACTGGCCCAATCTGGAAGAACTCGCCGTTGGGTACCATGAGCATCTCATGCCCGAATCTCATAAACTGGCTGGGAAACAATTTGAACACACATACGATAATGGCTGGCGAATCTCGCACGAATTTGTCAGCGAAAACAAGCTTGTTTGGAAAGTGTTGGAAGGAGAGGGCGCCGGGCTGAGCGATAGTGCCGAATACAAGTCCTTCGAAGTACGACCGGACATATTCTTTGTGGATTTCTACAAGCCTGCCTACAAAGAACAAGTCACAATGGTTCTTGACATTATCACAGGCCAGGCAGTGGTGGGCGTCTCTGGCTTCAGCGGCGAAACCGAGACCCGGAGAACATGGACCAAGTTTGTCAATGCCGTAAAGGATGGCCGTGGCCCCGTCCAGCCCTATCTTCCCACCGAGGAGCTGATTGGAAAACATATCCTGTACCAGTACAACCCTCGAGACGCCTACGAGCACTTCTATCTTAACAAAGGCACCATGGCGTGGCACGCCATTACCGGCACTGAAAAGGGCCTCGCAGACGCAGAACAATGCAAGATGCTGAAGCTCCGAGATTCGCTTTATCTCTTGTTTTGGACTGAGACTGTCATGCCCGTGGAGTCGATTATTGTTGTCGACCTGGAGGAGATGCGTTCTACCGGCCGTTTCTTTTGCTGGGATCCGAAGCCGCAGCGAGCTGTTCGTATGCAATTCGGATCTTACGCCACTATCCTGGCGGAACCGAACGTTGCAGAGATCCTCGCAAAGCCGATTCGCAGGTAGATGTTGTAAATGTGGTTGCTTGGTTTCGCACGCTATATATCTGGGGTACAAGTGGGCAGCACGCCAATCTGGACGGATTTTGCTTGGGGATTCTCTATGATATGGCAACGAAGAGTACTAGTTTTAGCAATACGCAGTAGGTAGATGCTCATTACCATATAAATAAACACCCCAGTTAAAAAGCAACTACAGCCCGCCCGAGGGGTTGTCTGGGCCACATATCTCCAAGGGATGATCTTGGCTGGTTAGGTGAGAAATATGACTAGATGCATTCTTGGGCGCACCCAATTGTCCTGGTAGCAGCAGGACGTAGCAGTACATAAGGCCAACTAGGTTCGGGGTGCTAGAGCCCTGATCAAGATCTATCCCACCACTCTTTCTGTCGCTTATTCGCACTTGCACGTCACAATGCCGGCAATGTTGGCACAGCCACCATGTCAGCCTAAACGTAGCTCGATTCCACGCCTTGATCTTCAGAATCTGCCTACTCACCACCAAGTGATTCTAAGTAACGCAGTATCATGAGAGGATTAAGAATCAGGGCTGTGCCGCCTAGAACAACATTGATCTTCCAACGAGGAATTTATTCACCACGGAGCAGCTTTTGCAACTCACAACCCGACATTGGGACGCCTCTAGCTCGGTCTAGCTCGGGCACGTAGCAACTATTCCAGGAATATACGAAAGCCCGCTCTCTTTACATCCGATCACCACAGATCTATTGCAACCATGTGTTTATCCTTCAAGTTCAGATACCAGACGAAGCTAGTCAAATCTCGCAATGGGGTAGATAGTCATCAGCAGGTCATAAACGCACCCTCGAAAACCACTCAGGTAGCTCGCGCCTCCGCTCAATCAGCCGCACTCCGAAATACAACTACTTCTGAGAGCGTCGTCGCCAAAGCTCCGCTGGTAGCTCACACCTACGCTGACTCAACCTCACCCCAAAACACAACCACTCCCGAGAGCGGTACAGCCGGTGGTACTGCCTCCGCCGGCACCAATATTGGCAGTAGGTATACTGCGGGCAACTCAACATGGGGAGGCACGGGGGGAGAACGCTCCAACGGTTGTGAAGTGGGAGGAGAAGGCATTGGCCTTGGTGCAGGAGGTACGGGTTGCGCTTTGAGGTAAGTCTATTTATCTACACTTACATAATCCAGGCGCTCAAGCTAAATCCGACGTAGCGAGTAGAGTTGTGGAGATGACATGTCCGTGCTTATTTTAATGCCGCGTGTGACCGCCCCCTAACTTACACGAGACTCCGCTTCTCCAGCGACAAGTGCAGATAGCTTCTAACATGTAGTAAATTGTGACCCTCTAAACCACCTTGTCCGTTGTTCGCGTGGCATCCACATACCGTCGACGTACAAGGCGTGCTACCCTCCACAGTTCCGAATGTACGGAAGCACCCATTGCTAGCTGCAATGAATACCTTGCAGGCGGAGTCGCCCAGAGTGTCGCTTGTGTGGCGAAAGTCTCATGCATGCAACGAGTGCAAGCGCCGCAAAGTGCGATGTTCCGGAGGCGCCAAGTGCTCAAATTGTAATCGTGATAGAAAAGAATGCAGGTATAGTTCGGCGTTGCAGACAGTAACAGCTCTCCAAAAGTAAGTCCCATCTTCGCAGTTTGGTTTGAAGTGCGTCTATGTCCTGCTAACACATGTAAAGACGCCTAGGTCAAGCCGATGCCTTGATAGCATCCATGGAGAGGGCATGGGCTGTCCACCTACCCGACGTAAAGATCCAAGATGCCATTCAGCAACTCGAACCAGGAAGCGAAGATGTATCTCACAACGAGACCTCTGTCGCACTCGCTGAGCCTCCAGAAATAACGTATAGACCAGCAGGAAACGGCCATCCCGACGCAAGCCCCGCCGAATTTAGCAATGCAGAAGACTACGAGTTTGATGAATCACAAGATTTCGATAATTCCACAGACGGCATGGGGTCTCTTATTATGGAACCTGGAAAGGTTGGCTATACTGGCCCCCAATCCGGTGTGGCAGCTCTGAAGTTCCTACAAACACTGCATCTCTATATTCCCGCCGATTCCGGAAGAATACTACCTTTGGATGAACCCGATACGCGCAATACATCAGAAGCATCATCCACTGACATTGCGCGCTACATAACCGATTACTTTGCCATTTACCATACAGCATATCCTATTCTGCACGAGGGGACATTTCGTGCCCGTGTTTCGGGTAACAACGCCGTGCCGCACTTGCAAGTATTGATCATTGACGAATCTAGGTGCACTGGCCAAACCTCGAGATGGCTCATGGCCACTCTTGTACAATATCGTTGTCGCCATCGGAGCCTTTGTGGGCGGAACTGATGGTTCAAATGCTGATGTCCCCTTCTACAAGAAAGCCCGCCAAAACCTGACCATGGATATCTTGGAGAAAGGATCTCTCAGCTATGTCCAAGGTTTGGCGCTCATGGCAAATTACCTACAAAAGCGCAACAAGCCCAATTCCGGGTTCGTTCTGATTGGAATTGGGTTCAGTATGGCGCTTGCAATTGGCCTCCATCGCGAATTTGGCTTGCCAAGCTCAAACCCATTCACGATGGAGCTGCGTCGAAGGGCATGGTGGACCTTGTTCATCTTCGTTTCCGGGGCACAATTGACCCTTGGGCGACCGCCTGTATCTCTCGTGGGCGTCAACGTTCGACCTCCATCTAATCTGGACGATCAAGATCTTGCCGTGGATATGGAACAACTGCCAGAGCCAAAAGAAGGCCCCACGATGACGTCTTGTCTGATTCATCAGGTCAAGCTGGCCAAAGTCGCAAACATGGTTCAAGTCGAACTGTTGACCCGCCAGATACCGAGTCATGAGAAAGCCACCACATTAGATCGGGCTATTGCAAAATGGCGTAAAGATCTCCCATCCTACTTTGACGAGCAGACGACACTGGAACCCTGGTTCGAAATCCCGAAGCGTATACTCATCTGGCGATCTTTCCATCTCCGCATCATTCTTAACAGACCAATCCTATTCAAGACCATCACGGCGAGACAAAGTCTCGATACAACTATTGGACCGACATTTGCGTGCCTCACAGCGGCTGATGAGTGTGTCGACTCCATATGCGGCTATCTGGAAGGTGGAGTCGAGCACCTGCGTGGTTTGGCATGGTATGCTACATATTGGCTCATTACGGCTAGTTTTGTGCAAGCAACTTGCTACGTGTATGATCCTGCACATAATCTCGCGCCGGCATGGAAACGCCACCTGAAGCGTGCTGTGGACTCCTTGTCAAATCTGGGGGCTACGCACGGGATGGCCTTGCGGGCGCGGGATATCCTCAAGAAGCTGCTTGGTACGTCGCGCAAGTTCATCATCAAGGACTCGCTAACAATCATAGATCAAAGTGAACTTCTCTCATTTTTTGGGTCGCCTGGAACTGCGCCAGCCAATAGTTTGCAAGAAGTTGATCTGAATACCTGGGACCCTGCTGCCCATGGCCAGCCTTCTCAGAATGCGGCTGCTCAAGACCAGACAGACACGATTTTCTTTGGGGAAGGTGGTATGTCATTCCCGTGGTACGCACAAGGTTCATCAGATGCTGAACTGCTTGACGCAACTGGAGGAATTATGCTGCAGGGCAGTTCGGATTCGAGAGGACCGCACATCGAATACGGATCTTGGATGTTTGCTTAACGACGAAACAACTTTGTACGGTAATTAATCACAAGGGGTCATCATTTTATGTGTAGTGATTGGATTTATGGACACCTTTAGGAAGCCCAAGTGGCCCTCACATATATAGCATCCCGCCATTGGCGCACACAACGTCCCCAGACACCCATCTTGATCGTTCCTCGCATAGGAAGCCTACAATTTCTGCAACGTCGTTCTCTGTGCCCGCTCTCGGAGCAGCCGGCGTTTTCTTGTTCTGCTCCTCCATCCGGGCCAAATGCACTTCTCCCGCTGCTCTATACATGTCTGTATCCACAGGTCCAGGATTTACCGCATTCACTGTGACGCCATACTTGTGGCCTAGTTCTGTCGCCCATACTCGAGTCAACGCTTCCACAGCCGCCTTGGATGCTGAGTAAACTGATTGGGTCGCGAATCCACCTCTTGCGGAAATGGATGAAAGATTGACAATGCGTCCACCGGGCTTGACGTATCGAACGAAGGCCTGTGTCATGAATATGACGGCACGGACGTTGACATTCATTATTTTATCGTACTCATCGAGCGTTACTTCTTCGAGCAAGGTGGAAGCGGACCCAAGGCCGGCATTGTTGACAAGTATGTCGATATGCGAGACATCGAAGGCGGCGAGTGTCGATGAGAGGACGATTTCTGGTGAGGAGGGTGATGCGGCATCGGCTTGGATCGCGTGGGCGGATGAACCAAGCTGTTCGACTTGGCGCACAAGATCGTCTGCATGAGCCTTGGATGACGAGGAAACGTAGGTAAAAGCAACCTATGCTGCTGGTTAGCACATGTCGAGATTAGTTAGATTGGATATGAGTACGGACCTTAGCTCCTTGCTTCGCCAAATTGAGGACAATGCCTTTGCCAATTCCGCGAGCTCCCCCCGTGACGATAGCGATCTTCCCAGCTAGTGACATGTTTTCTGGTTTATGGCCCGATGTATGATGCTGGTCAGACGCGTATTTGCGTCGTAGATATACAACATTCGTTCTCGACCACGGCCAACACCAACGACGTCGACACGACGTTAGCGTCATGATGCCAAGCTTGGGGTTGGCTAGCGCTGCGGAGAAGCCTGAGAACGCGCTCGGAGGGACCCCCGAGCGGGAACTCAAACCCACAGGATACGTGCGGGGGGGCCTCCGAGCGTTGACGCCCTGAATCAGACCAACCACTATCATTGACTCGTTACCAGTGCATGCGCGACTCTTACAAAGCCGGTTGCCAGGATGGGGCAGCCCATCACCTGAGAAATTCGTCGTCGGTACGCAGTACTCCGGCCGGAATACTTCACCGACCAGGTGACGCCACCAGTTTGGGTCCGCTTGGCCGATGTGGGAGTAAAAGCTCCGGGGTCTAGAGAAACTGAATGATGTTGACTAGACACTCTAGATCTATTCGAAGAGTCGCATTGTTACAACAGCAGAAGCAATCACTCGTTGTTTGCGTGTTGAAAAGTCCAAAAACTATACGTGACCCACGGGACTACTTTGTTGGTACAGTAGCATCAATAAACCCAACATGTTATGAAGCCATATAAATAACTCAATCATTGATGTTAGATACCGTAGGCTACAGGGTAAGCTCTGGCTCTCAAATCATTTCCTAACCTGATTTTTGCTCTAGGCGTCACACGAAGTGGAAGCTCATTCTACTCACGAGCCCAGCTTGCACTTCTCATTGGATAACTTCAAGATAGCACAGGTGAGTCATAATAGCGAAAAGTATTCTATTAATTGGGATTTATTTAGACTATCTGAACTTTTTTCACCACCCAGACAGCTTCTATTCGTGTCGGATTTGAGAACATCGAGTTTTTTACTCATCAAGGATTTGAACCTTGATTGCCTTGGCGGCCGGGTTTGACGCTGCTGCGAACGCCTGGATACCCCCCTCCAGCTTGAACCGATGAGTAACAAGTGGCTTCAAGTCAATGAGACCTTCAGTCACAAGGCTTATGGCCTTGGGGTAGGTATCGTGGTAGCGGTATTGGAACCGAAGGTCAATCTCCTTTGATGAAAGGTGCATGAAGGGAATGTTCTGGAAGTCCTTTCCAACACCGATGACGAAGACAGAGGCACCAAATGCCGAAGCCTACATGCTTGTGAGTAAGTGATAGAAGGACCCGGGGGTCATGAGCACTTACATAGATTGCCGCATGAATGCTGGATTCTACTCCAGTGCACTCCAAGACCAGTCGCGCCTCTTCTCCGAGAGCAGCTACCATTTTCTCGCCTAGGACTTTCGCTTCATCACCACGCTCGACACGGACAGTGCGAACGCGGGGAACAAGCTTCTTGGCTGTCGCTAGGCGGTTCTCGTCTAGATCTGTGATGACGATTGGTGCAGCACCTGCTGCATGAGCAGCCAGGAGAGTCACAAGGCCAATAGGCCCAGCACCACAGATGACCAGGGGTTGTCCGAGACGCAGGTTAGACCTGTCAATGCCGGCGAGCGCCACGGACAGGGGCTCAAGTAGCGAACCCTCCTCGAAGCTCAAGCTGTCGGGCAGAGTATGCAGCCAAGCCTCAGGGTGGACATGGTAGCGACGGAGGGTGCCGTGGTAAGGAGGAGTCGAGAAGAAGACGACCTCAGGACAAGCGTTGTACCGTCCGGTCCGGCAGTAGTAACAAGTTGGCTTGGAGCAAGGAATACCGCATTCAAGAGCAACTCGATCACCTAACAAGCGTATCAGAAACAAGGAGGCTTCTCGTGAGCATGAGGCCAATAATCACGTACCTGCTTTGAACCTGGTCACATCCTTTCCAGTCTTGATCACCACCCCTGCGCTTTCATGGCCAAGTCCATTCTCGCCACAGACAACCATGTCACCAATGCGCCCATGCTTCCAGAAGTGCACATCCGAGCCGCAGATACCGGTCGCCCGGACATGAATGAGGCACTCTGTGGGGCCTGGCTCCGGGACGTCTAACTCGATGAGGTGAAGGTCGTGGGCTGGGTTAGTCTGAACCGCGACATTCTGCGGCTTTCGCTCTAGGATCTCAGTGGCGGACGACATTGTTGCTAACTCGAGATTGGTTGCTTGAGGGATGATTCTTCGAGTCCTTCAATGACTGACGGCCACAAGCTCTCTCATACTTGTACTTTGGCGATCGGTACTTTTCCCCACTCGAAAACTTGTGTCAGCATCTACTTGGCCCCTCGATGTTGGGAGTTGCTCGGTCGTTCGTCCGCTGCGCCAAGCTCGGGCATGACGCCCATTGGCGCGGTGGTGAACGTCCCCACAATTGAAGCTCGGAGGAAGCACCGAGGAGAGACCCTTGGCTTCAGGTCACGGCTTGGTGGGCTGTGGCTAGCGCCTGTACTTGTGGCTGTTTTGTGAGGGAGCAATTGGACGTGTCCACGCACTGGGACGCACTGAGCCGAGAAGACCACAAATCGAACTCGGAGATTCCCCGAGTCGCCTCCTGGCTACTCCTCAAACTCTAGTCGTGGTGGTGTCATGCGGGGGAATGGCAACTCCGCACTTCCCCAGGTTCTCCGCATCGAGAGAAACTGGGAAAGGCTGGGGATATTGTAAACCAAAGTATAATAAGGTGTCGGGTGCCCGTCTCAATATTAATCATAATCACAACAGCTCAATCATAGCCAAGATGACCATGTCTCATCACATTGAACAAGCAGTGAAGTATGAGCACCCTCTCTTCGAGTTTTCACGAACCAAACACTGACGCTGGTTGGTATAGCCCGGAAAGATCTGTCGACGCAGCCCAACAGCAGAGTGTCGCCAGCATGAAACAAAATGATACTGGAGAGTGAGTTTAGACCAAAACCCCATGGAGAGACTTCCGTCTCACATTGTCAGAATTAAAAACCCCCTCGTCGGTGTTCCAAAAGCGGAGCTGCTTCAAGCCGTGGAAACCTACGCCCAAGAGCACCAATTGACCGAGGCTCTTCCACACCTTCGCAAAGGCGCCATTGTGGCACAAAACCCCAGTGGTTTTGAATCGATCGAAGAGCTGGATGAACAAGATCGCCAAGTCCTTCGAGAGGAACTATCCCACAGATGGAAGCACCCAAAGGCGCTCTACTACACCATTCTTCTGAATTCCATCTCCGCGGCCATTCAAGGTTGGGATCAGACGGGTTCAAATGGAGCCAACTTGTCGTTCCCGCAGGCTTTCGACATTGCGGACACGGGAGCGGCTTGCACGGCTGCTGGTACTTGCGAAAGGAACTCTTGGATTGTCGGTGCCATCAACAGTGCACCGTACATGGCGATTGCTCTTTTGTAAGCCCAGCTCTTCAATCTTCACAACAACAACATGCTAACAGTTTCAGCGCCTGCTGGCTCTCCGATCCTGTGAACGACCTCATCGGTCGCCGAGGAGCAATCTTTGTCGGAGCCATCTTCAGCTTATTCGCCCCAATCGGCCAAGCCCTCGCTCAAAGCTGGCCTCAAATTCTGGCTTGCAGGATTCTCCTTGGTATTGGCATGGGCCTTAAAGAGGTTACCGTCCCTATCTTCTCGGCTGAAAATTCGCCTACCAGCATCCGTGGAGCATTGGTGATGTCCTGGCAGCTCTGTGTTGCTTTCGGCATCATGTTAGGATTCACCGCGAACCTTGCTGTGGTCAATACCGGAGACATCGCATGGAGGCTGCAATTTGGTTCTGCATTCATTCCAGCGGTACCTCTTCTCATCGGAATCTACTTCGCGCCCGAATCACCTAGGTGGTTAATCAAGAAAGGGAGACATGCAGAGGCATACAAATCGCTTCTCCGTCTGCGCAACACACCACTGCAAGCTGCTAGGGACCTGTATTACATCCATGCACAGCTCCTCGCCGAACAGGTGTTGATAAAGGAAGAGGGCTTCGACAAGGCCGGGTTTTTCACGAGATCTGTGGAGCTTTTTACCGTTCCCCGAGTGCGTAGGGCGACGCAGGCCTCTGGAATCATCATGATTGCTCAGCAGATGTGTGGTAGTAAGTCTCGCCCTCCTTGATGATGTGTAAGACACATTAAAAAAGTTGCTAACCGCTCTTAATCACAGTTAACATCATTGCTTTCTATTCATCAACTATCTTTGTCCAAGCAGGCGCAAGTAACATGACGGCGCTGCTTGTGTCATGGGGTTTCGGTTTTGTACGTGAACCTGTCTCGAATTTCTATCCACAGTACTTGAAGCTAACCTGAGTAGACCATGTTCGCATTTGCTTTCCCAGCTCTCTATACGATTGACACCTGGGGCCGACGAGCGCTTCTCATTGCCACGTTCCCCTTCATGTTCCTCACCCTTCTGGGTGCAGGCATGTCATTTTACATCCCCGAATCCTCCACTGCTCACTTGGGTCTCATTGCATTCTTCATCTTTGCATTTGTCGCCTTTTACTCCCCCGGAGAAGGCCCCTGTGCGTTTGTCTACTCCGCCGAGGTGTTCCCTCTTTCTCACAGAGAGATTGGCATGTCATGGGCCGTGGCTACGAACAACTTCTGGGCTGCTGTGCTGGGACTTACGTTCCCGCGCATGCTCCTTGTGTTCACCCCTGCCGGAAGCTTTGGCTTTTATGCGGGCTTGAACATAGTCGCACTCATCGCAATTTTCTTGTTCATGCCCGAGACGAGCAAGAGAAGTCTGGAAGAGCTGGACTACGTTTTTGCTGTGCCAACGACGATTCACGCAAAGTACCAGCTAACAAAGGTTTTGCCGTGGTGGCTTAAGACATATGTGCTTCGCCAGAAGAATGCAGTGGAGCCGGAACTGTATCATTTCGAGAGCACTGAGGCATACCCCAGAGGTACAGATCGCACAGACGATATGGATGAGAAGAATTAGCCATTCTGCAGTTTTTAATGACTGCATTGGTTGACTATTAGTGCTGGTAGAGGGGTTCAGCTAGTGACCTATGGAAGGTGTGAACAGAATGAATTTTGTGTTATAATAGGATCTAGGTGGGCGATGTGTCACTAAATCGTACCCAGTGTTACTCGCAGCTTCAGAAAATACGCACGTCATTAGTCGTTGCCGCAAATATTAAAGCCCCGGAACCAAAACAACTAGAGAGGTAACTGCTCTAAGAATTTCACTACCTTTCCATGATGACATCGGGTCATTATTCTGTTTTAGTCTTTACGAGACCTGCTGCTTGGAAAGCAGCGATAGGGATATAGTTGGAGGGTAGGAGTCCGCTGTTGTGCTTCGCACTGCATCAAAATAAGGTTGATATAATTCAGAAAGAATATTTAGAGTGCCATTTAAACTCGGTGGATCATATCTAACATACGCCGTTCTATATTCAACTTGAAATAAGAAACCAAGGAACGCTGGTCCCGGGAAGAGCAGCCTTCCAGGTTTTATTCTAATCCTAAATGGGATAGCTCGAAGAATAAGGCCCCATCAATGTTGCTGTACCGAAATTTTGACAAGAAATATCTATCATTAATTCGCTTTCATGCTTTTTATTACTTATTCGCCGTGATCTGTGTGAGAGGCTCCGGCATTCGGTACGCCTTGTCCCGTGTACTCATTTGGACAAATCCAACTTATCACGGCTTGCATTGGATACCAGGGCTAAGTGTGACTGAGCCCCTTGGTGGAGACCAGACTGTTCGCTTGGTGCTGAAAAATTCAAGTCTTTGTACTGCGACAAGGCAAAACAAGTTGCACCCGGTCTAGAATCCAACAATCAAGGCTGAGTGCTGCTCCGCCGTTGCTGATTCCCCAGTAGGCTTGCTCCACAAGCTTGACGTGGAATAATGTTTGCCTACCAGCCAGCCTACCTTGGTTCTACCCGAAGAAGCAAGCCTTCAACCAAATGTTTGGGGCGACGGGACCTATATGCAGTACTGTTAATATGTCAAATAAAACCCGCTCTTTCAGGATTTGAACTGGGAGGTTTATAAGGGTTGAGACTTGAATTTTGAGGCCCTGGTTTAGGCTTGACTTGAAATGCTTGATCGGGTCGGGGAATAACACTGTAGTCGGTACACATAAAAGGCCTCCCAGCAGATCTAATTGCATGCCTAATAGCCAGCTTTCCAGCTCATTTGGGGTGGAAAGGATTCCCCAGTCGTCATCGACCCGAGTACTGATTCGCAGCTTGATTAGGGGAGAGCAGATGGTGGGCCTTTTCTAATGCTCCGCATACGACATTTTGTTACGCCAGTTCCATTCCGTCAGGACAACAGCGAGTTCCGGCCTACTTTAATTGCAGAGCGAGAAAGGTTTCATGGCACTTGGTTAATCTGAGAAGCACCAGCAAAACCATGAGAGTCGTCTACCTCTTGAGCCTCGATATCTCAGTGCGAACAGAGAGTTCCCAGTTCAAATACAGGCAATTTCATGAGAATCAGATGAATTGAGAATTGGTTTGTGACGCCTGAAATAAAAGCTACCTCCAGTCACACTCATCTATCGCTTTTTCTAAAATCGTGCAGCAGTTTGACTATGGCATCCTGGCTCTTCTCGCCGGCCAGCGAAAGGGGCGCGCGACCATGATTATCTTTCGCATTGACATCTGCATTGCCAGTAGCCAGCAATAGCTCACCAATATCTCCATTGCCCCTCGCGATGGCCCAAGATAGTAGATTTTGGATATCTACTGCGTCGATTTCGACCTTTCTAGTGTCGAGGATTAGCTTCACAATGGTATCGTGGCCATTTGAAGCAGCTATCTGCAGCGGCGACAAGTCAAGTTTGTCTGTTGTGTTGATATTAACTCTGTTGGTAGCGAGCAGTAGCTTAACAACAGCTTCATGGCCCCTTGCAGCGGCCTTCCACAAGGGAGTCTGACCATAAATGATATGTTTCGCATCGATATCGACTTGGTCGATATTAATGAGCAATTCGACAAGCATCTCATCACCCTCCCGGGCAGCTTCCCACAGCAGCTTTTGGCCAGACTGATATCGTCTATCAGGATCAGCCAAATCAGTATCAAGAATCAGCTTGTAAATGTCCTCATCAGCCGACTGAGAAGCTTGCCAGAGCTGTGTTCGGCCATGGTCATCTTTCATATCGATATTGACCTTGTCGGTGTTACGTACTAGCTTGATAATGCTCTGGCCACCTATCGAAAAGGCTAGTGATAGTGGCGTACAGCCATTTTCATCCCTTGAGTTGATGTCAACCTTTCCAGTGCAGAGCAGCATCCTAACAATGACCTCATTACCCAACTCAGCAGCTCGCCACAGCGGTGTCCGACCACGGCCATCTTTCACATTGACATTTACCTTGCTATTATCAAGTAGCATCCTAACAATGCTCGCATATCCCATACAAGCAGCTAAAGATAGCGGTGTTTCGCCATCCTTATCACTCACATTGACATTGACCCTGCCAGAATTGAGCAACATTCTAACAATAGTCTTATAACCCATAGAAGTAGCCTGAAATAGCGGTGTTTTGCCATTTTCATCCCTTGAGTTGATGTCAACCTTTCCAGTGCAGAGCAGCATCCCAACTATGACCTTTTTGCCCAACCCAGCAGCTTGCCACAGCGGTGTTTGGCCACAGTCATCTTTCACATTGACATTTACCTTGCTATTATCAAGTAGCATCCTAACAGTACCCTCATAGCCCTTAGAAACAGCCAAAGATAGCGGTGTTGAGCCATTGTTGTCAAGCACATTGACATCGACTTCGCCGGTGTTGAGCAGCATCCTAACAGTGGTCTCACAGCCCACAGAAGTAGCCACAAAGAGCGGTGTTCGGTCATGGTCATCTTCCGCATTGATATTGACCTTGCCAGTATTGAGTAGCATCCTAATTATAACTTCATGACGATTCTGGACGGCGCACAGGAGCGGGCTCCATCCACCATTATGTCGGCAGTCAATGTCAGTTCCCAACTCGTCTGCCCTTTTCAAATAGTTCGATAACAGGTGTGTTAACCCATATTCTGATGCGACATGGATGAGGCATATTTCTTTCTTTAGGAAAATGTTTGAAAAGTCGCGTGAGAAATTTCGTGTTAGGCCGTTGGATGGACACTCGAAACACTCCAGAAGGTCGTCTTGATATACGCCGTCGACCTCGCCTTGACTCGTATGAAAAGCCCAGTTGTATGCTGCGTACCTCAGCAAAGGAAACTCAGTCATCATCCAGTTCTTGTTCTGCTCATCCGGATGCTGGCTTGACCACTCGACAATCTCTTCCATTGAAAGGTAGCAAATGCAGGTGCGAGATAGGTTGCAATGCGCGCTACCAATTACCGGGACGCCTAACATTTGGCTACTGTTAAAGGCGTTCAGAATTGACAGGCCTTTGTTAATAAAAAAGTCTTTGACTGATTGGTGGATAAACTGCACAGTCCGCGAATCTGGAGGACCTATCGTCTCAGCAAGGCCACAGCTGCGTGCTTTGATTCTCCTCTCCATCGTCTCGTTGTCACTCGCGTAGTTCCCCGACTGTCGACATTGCTGTAGTGATTTGTACGAGCAGTGAGGTTCAACCGCCATCGCCCATCGTAGCTCATCTACAGATAGCGGGTATCTGGAAAAGCAAATCCATTGGATTAGCATTTGGGACCACGCCCTAGTCGTAGGATTCATGTCGTTGATCAGCCCGTCGTATAATGCATCCAAGTCCGATGGTATCCTTTCGATTTCTGCTTTAATTCTGGCTCCCTCTCCTTCCCGTTCGAGTTGCAGAACACGGTGCACAACGAGATGTGCCCATAGAAACACCCCCGCAGCTTGATCAATGATGATATTTATCGCTTGAGCGTTCCTATTTTTCAGCTTTGCCTTCACATAGGTCGCGATGTCCGTTCCGTTTTCTTGCTCAAGGGTTATTTCTAGCCCATAATCCCAATCTAGGATTGGAAAGTGGCGACAAGTAAAGCAAATTCTAATGCGTGAATCGGACGGCGGCAAGTTCTGGAGTAGCGATTTGAACTGCTCGACTATATTGATGGCGGTTGTTTGCCCGCTCTCGTCCAACGCGTCGATGAAGAGCCGCACGGACCGTTTCCTCAAAACTTGACGGAGAGATGACTTGAAGAAGCGCTGTAGTTCACGCTCATGCCACTGCCAGTCCTTGCCGTGCATGCCTCTGCTCTCGCATTTTTCATGGAACTCTTTGACGAAGTCTGGCAGTGATTTGGGCATTTTGGTAAGGAGCTGATGAAGGAGTGATCGAAAAAGACCCAGCGGTGTCCTCTGTAGCTCAACGCCTCGTCCATGGAAGAAGAACGAGAGAATGATGTCTCGATCTCCCGTTCTAGATTCATCTTTAACCTTCTGCAGTATATTCTTGAGCAATGCTGACTTCCCCGACCCTGGCTTGCCTTTGATCCAGAGTAGACCTCGATGGCAGCTATCCCAGTCTGTATACGTTTCGTGTCGCACCAACCACTCGCACGTCCCCTCGGCAATATCATCGATGTCATCGGATCGATTGTTCATCTCAGGAAAGGCAAGCGACTTTTGGCAGGCTTGTATTGCATTGAACTTGGGTTGCGGCGGCCCTAGGTCTTTGGGTGAAGATTAGCTTAACTGTATTCTTGTGCGAGTTTTATGCTAACGGGCTGCCATTTGCTCTTACGGATCTGTTGGTTTTCTGCGTTGTAAACATTGACAGTTTGATCCCCCGTCCCAAATCGTACAGGTTGGATCCCACGCCCTGTGTTGTTGAATCGCGTGCTAGGACGCCAATCGCCAATCAACTCTTCAGGCATTAATGGCGGCATTTCCGTTAGCCTGTTGCCAGTAGACATTGCCAGGATGCTCGAGTCTGGATATCTTTGGGTCATAGACACTCCATCGAGTTGGCGATCGACTTACTTTCTGTGCGAGGGACTTCGGGAATCTGCGAAGAATCAATTTGAGAGAGAAAACAAAGCGGTAAGCGACAAGTCAGCCTGATGTCGGCTGACAGGTGGCCCAACACGATTTCAGCCCATCAGAGCCGACCCCTCGTTCCTTAGTCATCCTGGCCGAACTAACCGCTCCGCCCGACAAAGCTTGTCGATTTATTTAAGTGCGCCAAAGTTAAAGATCCTCGACCATATCCCTCATATTCTAATAAGGGTATATGTCTAACAAAACTGTGGTCATATGACTGAATGGTAGAGGCCAGCGATTAGAAAGTTTCGCTGAATGCGTTCCCTAATCTAGAGGTCAAATTGATCGCCTACGAAACGAGGGTCTTAACACTCGGGTTTGGAGGCGCATGGTTAGCAGATAAGAACTTGACGGGATCCCGTATTTTCTAAGAGCTATGGCCGTGTGTATCAGTAGTAGCGTCAACACAGAGTATCCCAGGCTCAACGCCATCAAGAAAAAGAAGAGGACACCGTACCCCATAGAAATCAGAAGCAGCGTAGAAAGATTCTTGTCGTTGGCAAAAGGATAGTTATAATGAGAGATAAAGCCAATTCAATGTTAAATAATCTGATCAATATAGCCTCTCAACGCGATAGTTGTTGAGATAGATACCAGAGCAACTTTTCACTGACATTGAATAAAAGCCAATAGCATAGTGAAGTCCATGTATTAAACCAAATATTATCGCGCTGTTGCTATTATACCAAAATCTCGGCATATTTACTCTCTGTATGGTTATGTTGCAGCGTTCGCTGGCGAGTTTTGCTATCTAAACAATAGTTACAACTTCTTCCTTGGCCCCATCCAGCCAGTCAAGCATAAGATTAATAGTTGACAAGTCCTCATTGACGTCATAATCGACTACCCCCGACACGTGAGTGTACCGGTGTAGCGAGTTTTCGCCTTCACTCACATCTCTTCTTTTTGGCATCACTACGCCCACGCGACTAAACACAAGTGGCTCAACTACACCGTGCTGCTTTGCATGACCCGCCTCCTCTGAGGTCGCTGGAATGACTGCTAAACAAATCAAGGGGACCTCCTTGCTGCAGGCGAGAGGATCATCCGGGTCAAACCAGCCGAGCTCTTGGTTTGTGTCCTCGTTTAGTGCAGTTCTTCTGCTTAGATAGTTAGTGTTCGTTGTAGGACCCGAGAGTCTGGCGCGTCTCATTCGGCCTCTCAACGTCAGTGCTGCCGCTTTGACCTCGCCGTGTGGATTAAGAGTGCTGCGAGGCGTCGACCAGCAGTCGAGAATGACACATTGAATATTCTCTGCGCGTTCCATAGACTTTATGACTTGGTTTTGAGGACTGAGTAGATACCTCGTTGCTGTCCTCACCTCGCCATCGATGCTTGCCCAAGACCAAGATGGTGCTCGGTACAAGGCTGGCCGCGAATTAACGCGATTATCGAAGTCTTTCTTGTTAGGGAACACACGCCATGCCAAATCTCGACGCAAGTCATCCATCCATAGCCCAGCGAGGTACGGCCCTGAACGGTGCTCCAAAAGTAGCGTGGCAATACCAGCCAAAGCAGGGAGCTTGTCCTTACCGTAGGTCAGTTTGCGCGCTGAAAAGTTTCCCACAATTGTGTTCCAAGAGTTTGAAAGCTCGAAGGCCATGTAACCAGTCTTATCTCGGAGCCCAACAGCCGGAGGTCCTGTGGGAGATGCGATATACTCCGGCACGTTGAGCCTGAGAGTGCCTTCTGGGATGCATTCACATGCAGACACGGCAGGGCATGACCAACGCACTTCTCATGCATCGAAAACGAGTACGCGGGATGATAGGACCCATTCCTGTAGCGTCCAACCTCTCTGGTTCAATGCGCTTGGACGGGGATCAAGTTTTCTGACAGTCTCGAGTAGGTGGTTTTCTTCTGGCATCGCGGTTCGTCCCCAGTGATATGATATCTTCTGGACAAAGGAGGAAGAGTTTACCCCGCCTTCCACGTCCATGACGTTGATCAACTCATCAAACATGGTCGTCCTGCAAGGTGTAGTAAGCCCGCCATCGCGGTCCTGATAGCAACCCTTGTCGTCACCATCTGCCGCCTCGGCAAATATGGTAAAACTTGCATTGTGGTAATATTGGCCCATTTTGGCAGCTTCATGCTGCCAATCGTTGTCCGAGTCTTGAATAATACAGAGACTGTCGATCCACAAATAGCGGATGCCCAAATGCTGAGTGATTTCAACGGCATGCCGAAATGTCTTGGGCATTTCTTGTGGGTCTATGGATGATCGGCGGTGTTTTACAGACCCGGTTTCCAACTTGAATTGCTTCCCAGTACCCCAACAGTGGCTGAGGCACACGTAATCAGCTGTCTCTCCTCTCGCGGGTACATGCAGAAAAAGGTGGCGGTTATCGCTAACGTCAATTACCCGAGTAGGGAGAGAAGTAGATTGCAGCGCTCTTGCATCTTGGCATGATTTATGTGTTGAGTCACACGTTCTAAGCCATAGTTTGGCCAAGTCCAAGGCGACCAGGCTCCCTGTATGCGTATCACTTTTCATGTCACGAGTTTCGGAAAATTTGATGAGATCAACTTGACGTGATGGTCAATTTCCAGTCCATGTGTGAGGAGTTGTCACATACCAGAAACCCCTGACACGAGGCAGAGATTCAATGTCTCTTGTCGAGTAGGTTGCAGTGAGTAGGGACATTCTTCAGTCTAGTGCAACATCAGATCCGTGCATCGGTTCGCCCGCTCGCATCTCAAGGGATGCCTGAATATCAACTCGATGATAATTGGAGACGAAATATCAGCTGGGCCGGTTTATAGAATGGTTGATTCGTTGAAGAGTTTGGCATGGGCTTCTTTTAGAAACATGAGCACATCAGGCTCAGTGGCATCGGATATCGTTCTGTCGAACAAGATCTCAGCGTGCTCCCAATCATCATATTCTACATCTAGGTCATGATCAACAATGCTGGCAAGCATTAGGGAACACAACCCGCATCCATGCACCTCGGCCGAGAGCTTGAGTTTATCGACAGAGTCGTGTTGACGATAGAAGAGGTGGGTTGAGAAAGATGTACCGCGCCGTCGGTATTCTAGCCCATGGCAGGGACTCAGGGAGTTGATAGACGCACATGCATTGCAGAGCGAAGAAAATGAGCCAGTTGTCATTGCAGAAACCCAGAGTGTGTATGCTAGAATGCTGACAGCCCGGTTATGTTAATAGAAAGTGTTATTGAAATGAGCACATTGATCCGTAATGATGGAGATATCTGACTAACTGAAAGAGGGGAAGTGCACTTCCACCTGTGGCCTCTTCTCCGAGCGCTATGCCAAGTTCGGAAATCACCCAGGCCAAACCCCGTGCCATTGGTTCAGCTTCTGCTCTGTGATCCGTATTTTTCTTCGCCGTCAACTTCCCACCTGCCAGTTGGCGAAATGCACTCTCGGTTACCGGTCCAACATGGGTCGTCCTAGCTGCTCAAATACATCGTCGGCGCAATCAAACGGCTACAGCAATATGGATGCATTAAGGGTGCTAAGGCAATCGCAGTAAGCCCGAACCCTACAGGCACTGATATTTCCTTTCTTTCACAAGCGACATTCACAAGGGACAAGACAAAGAAACGGGTTTGCAAATGGTGACCATGTTCTCAAAGAAGTATTCATTATATTTCGTGCTAATATATACAAATTGCGCACATCCATCCTCCTATGCTTCAGCTTCGTTCAAAAGGGTATAATTCGTGTACGCAGGAGCCACTAAGACATCGTAACAATTTTTGAGTGAGGCCGGCCTGGACACGAGAGCTCTTCCGTGTCAAAGCTTAGACATCAGCCTTCTCGATGTGAGCGGCAGTAGCAGCGAAGGTAGTGGTGGGCTTCCACTTGGCCGAGGTACGGGGAGTGGTCTCCTCCATCATCTTATCAACCTGCTCCAGAGTAAGACCCTTGGTCTCAGGAATCAAGAAGTAGGCGTAGACGAAGGCGCAGGTGCAGAGAGCACCCCAAACGAAGAAGACGGATGACTTCATGTTGCCCTGCTTGGTACCGACCATATAGGGGGTGATAACAGCGATGATGGTATTCCAGAGCCAGTTGGAGGCAGTAGACAGACCGACACCACGCGATCGGATGGGGAGAGGGAAGATCTCGCCAATGACAACCCAAGCACCAGGGCCCCAGGTAGAGGCAAAGAAGAAGATAAAGATAGCAATAAAGGCAATCTGGGCGTTCACGGCCGAGATGTTGTCAGCGATGGTAGCCGTGGAATCGTTAGGGTCCTCGTGAGTCTTGTTGAAGCCGACAGTGACACCAATGATACCAACAATAAATTGACAGACGAGCATGCCAAAGGCGCCAACAATAAGAATCGAACGACGGCCGAAACGCTCAACAGTCCAGAAGGAGATGGGTGTGGAACAGACGTTGACGAGAGTGAAAATCAAGGACATGAGGAAAGCGTTATCGATGGCGCCAGTCGACTTGAGGAAGACGGTGGAGTAATAGAAGATGAAGTTGACACCAGTCCACTGCTGCATCATCTGCATAGAGGTACCAAGGATAGTCCTTCGGAGGTTAGACTTGGAGTCCCAGACACTGCCCTTGAAGCAGTTGGCCCAGCTGCCGAACCAGGTAGCATCAGGAATAAGAATGCGCTCGTACTCCTCATTGGCAATGATTTCGGCAATCTCGACCTGAACGTAGCTGGAGTCCTTGGGCTGACCGCGAACGCGAGAGAGGGCATCAATGGCATCTTCAATACGACCGCGCTTGACGAAGTAGCGAGGCGAGTCGGGGAGGAACATGAGACCAACACCAAGGATAAAGGCCCAGGGGAACTGGATGCCGATGGGAATGCGGTAGGCGCTAGCATCATTGCGGTTTTGCGTGACGTAGACGATAACAGACGCGATTAACATGCCGATGGTGATGCAGAATTGGTATCCGGCGACGAGGGCGCCACGGACCTTGCGAGGGCAGATCTCAGACATGTACAGGATGACAATAGCGGATTCGAAGCCGACACCGACACCAGCAACAAGACGACCGACAACGATAGCAGCAAGAGCATCGCCTTCTCCGGTGACCATCTGGATGGCAACACCGATAGCGTAGATGGCACAACCAAGAATGACAGTCCACTTGCGACCCATGCGATCGGCAAGGTCACCAGCGATGAGGGCGCCAAAGAAGGTACCGCATGACAGGATAGAGGTGATGAGGGAGGTGTGAGAGTCACTGAGGGCATCTGCGTTCATGCCCTCAACCTTGTGGAAGAAGTAGGCGGAACCGTTGACTCCATTGATGTAGCTGGAATCATAACCGAAGAAGATGCCACCGAAGGAGGCAAAGGCGCACAGCAAGTAGGCCTTCCAGGTAACGGGAGCCTCGATAACCTCGGCATCCTGGGTCTCGAGGTGATCGCCGCCCGAGGCCGGCTTGCGGTCCTCGCTGTTGTCAAGGGAGGAGCCCATGGCTGAAGGCTTGTGGATGTTGGGTTTTCTCTTGGATTGGGTGAGTCAATCCGATAAGAGACACGGTGGAAGTGTAGAAGCGGGTATGAAGAGTGAGGTAGTGGAGGTAGTCTAGTGAGACAGGCTGATATAGAAAGCAAGACAGTTTCATTAGGCCGGGCGGGACGGGGGCTTTTATTGTCGACGACGACACTACTCGGGAGCCGGTCTGCTGGCGTCCTCCGTACAGCTTTTTCCAACCATGGCCACCTGATGGATGACCCATCGCCCACATCGGACACACCCCGTGCTTTGCTTTCCCCAGCTGGGACCCCGGAGAAAAGGACATGGGGCTGGTCACCCCGTTCTCCCCGGCCGTATCCACCAGAAGCAGATGCTTGAGCTTGAGCTTGATCACGGCTTCCATTTGAGTCTGGCAGACGGGGCCGTGTGCGTATCAATGGCAGGAAAAGTCGCCGGGGAGTGGATGGGCCACGGAGAGATACAGACGCGGAGGGGGGTGTGAGGGCGAGGGGGACCCGTCAGTTGGGTCGACAGTGGGCTCCAGGGGACTCCACTGGGCTTCAGTGGGCTTCCAGTGGGAGATGCCCTGGGGCGGACTCGTGGGGAGCCCCGAGGACAGGCACCACGTGTGCCCCGTGGGGTGTCTCGTCGTGCGTCTCAGGCGCTGTGGGCGTGGGCTGGAGGGCACCGGAAGGCGTGTGAAGGCGTAGGAATGCCTGTTCAGGACTCTCCAGCCCGCAAACCAGCGATGCGGCCCAGCATCTGGGGATCTCGCGTGGGGTTTCGCGGGTCCCGGCAGCGTGGCCCTGGGCAGTGGAGGACGGGGGGCCCACTCCGGCCGCCCAGAAAAGCGCCGAGTATGGCCGGCCGTTGCGACCCACGAGCCACGAGAACACGCCCGTTGCCCTGAGGCCACGCGGTCGCCGGTCTTTTAGTAATGGAGCGGCGGGCCCGGCCGTGGCGAGATGGGCGAGAGAGAGTCTGCTGCCCGTTCGGAGCCTGTCGCTCGGAGCCTGTCGTTCGTTCCCGTATTCCCGGGACTTCACCTGACCGGCAAGGCCTTTTGCCTGTCTGTCCATCACGAGACCGGACTGGCACTGGAGAGGAGGCCGTCGACCAGCCCACGATCATCACCGACCTGCTGGAAGGGGATGCATCTTGCTATCGCACTCCTCCTCCTCCTCTACGGCCCTACTCGGCGCCGCACCGATGCACATCACTCGCTATTCCCACCGCAAAATAGACGCCGGCCACTCACACGCCCCCGTGCGGCTCCCAGTTTGCCAGTCCTGCGCTCGCGCGCTGGGTATCTCCCTGGCGCAGGCCCGGGAGGCCCCTGGACGGGCCCTGGGAGAGGATCCAAACGGGTGGGTTTTCGGTCGTACTCAGCGCGCTACCACTGCATGGGTCGCTGTAATTGACCGAGATGGCCTCGCTGCGTTTCTGCATTGGCACCACTCCCTCACCTCCCCATACTCCAAACCCTCTCTATTCCTGCGGAGATCCCCAGCTCCTGCTGCCCTCGTGCACAACCCGGGGGAGAAGTTTGGGGTTTCGGAACATTCGGCCTTCTCGTAGAGACGGGGGGCAGCTTCTTCAGGCCTTCCGGCGGGCTGTCACACACACTAGCAGCAGCTTCCTCCTGTCAGCAACTCCATGGCCCAGCGCGGACCCACGGTCACGAAGAGTGCCTCCGAGCCAGAGACCGAGCAGAGGCCCGCCGCGATACCCACAAACCCCAGAACTCGTCAATTTCTCTGCACCCTGCTGCGTGGACAACCCCGCGCCGCCGTGGAGCAGCAGAGGGGGGAAAGGGGCACATTTCCACCTGGTGAGCGAGGCTCGCGTTCCGTCTGAAGCTGTCGTCGACGGCCCACGGGAGCTTGCGACTTGGCATCGCGACAGCCAAGCCAAGCTCCCATGGCGCCGGAGAAGCGGCACTGTATCGCGTGCGCGCGTATCGCCCTGCCATGCACGCGAGCGGGCCGGGACGTCATTATCGGTGATTGAGAGCCCGCAGGGGCGGCGAACGCTAGGCAAAACCGCCTTGGGGCCGCCGGCGCATGAACACGCCAAGCCGATGCTCGCTGTCCGTCAGCGGTCGCTATGCCCCATGCAGCTGGCCCGATCGATGGATTGACGTGCCATCCATCGCCGAGCGCTGCCTTGTCTGGCCACTGAGATGGGAGTTTGCCCGAGACGGTGCATGGCGGTGCATCCTGGTTGTTGTATCCCGGGTGCATCTACGGAACCATTTCACCTACACGCAGTGACTTAGATAGTAGATGGCTCGAGTATATGGAAAAAGAAATGGGGAGAAGGGCAAAGAAGAAAAAACTACCCGTTGCAGAACAAAAACATTAGATTGTGTAACTGGAGCCCACGAGAGCAGCCCGATCAAGCGTAAACCATCAGGTCACTTCTCACTCCCCATTGCTCCCCATTCCTTATTCCCCCATTCTTCTCCACGAACAGCACGCATAGGGGTCTCTTTCTCCGGAGTCCTGGAGTTCCCCGAGATCTCCCACGAAAACTCTTACCCGCTCTGTGGCCATTGGTGCCCGTGGTGGGCGAAAACTGGATCTGGCGAGGGCGACACGCACCAGGCGTGCTCTATTTCTGCTCCATGCTGCTCCATATCCTGCTCCATATCCTGCTCCATCCTACTCCAGCTCCCCCGAGTTACCCCGTCCTGAATTTCGAAACCCTATTCTAGCGGTTATAACAGCAACGCCCGCGCATGCCCGCGCCCCATTCTGGCGTCCCATCTGGCACTCCATCACTCCATCTGGCACCATGGCTCCACAGTAAGTCCGACCGAGGCCCCACCGCCCACCCTGGAATCCTCGCCCACCCTTGCGCGCCGCGAAAGAAAATCTTGCAAATTCATATTGCGCCCCAGCGGCTCGTGACGTGCAAAATGCTGCTCGGCCCGTTACAATGGTCACTGGTTGCTCGTTTGGGGCCCGAGGGTGGACGCTGCGCCAGAGGGGGCCTGCTATACGGGGGGAAGCCTCGGAAAGCTGCCGGCTTGTCCAACAAACGGGCAAATGAGGGTGCCCAGGCTAACATCGACAAATTGGACAACAAGGCAATATTTACCGAGAGCTGGAGTCTTGTAGTCCCTCTCTGTATATTGCCGTAATTCCGTCAAAACACCGAACGCACCACCCTGTCACGACACCTCATCAAGACACCATCAGTCATGGGTTACCAATCCAAACATCTCCAATTTGGACCTTTCCAATCCCCTTATTCGGCTCGCGTTCATCTCTCTTCGTAAACCCTGCGTGATTGGCTTGGTTTCTGTCTTTGACCCCAGGCCCACTTGTTCGCATTGACCATACACGGGCTTGATCCAATACGCTTCTGTTTTGAAGCTCCGTACGTAGCATTTGACAGGTTTACATCAATACACATGTGGTGCAACAATATTCCGTAGGCGGATCACTCGGGTTTTAACAGCCTGATGAATATAGTTTAGCATTGGAAGTAACGGACTTATGTGGAAACGGAAGTCGAAACCCCAAAAGATTTGGTCACATTACCAGTTTGTCATCCTTAAATAACTCCCCCAACCAAAGATTGTTGTGCGGTAATGAACAATTGAAATATTAAAGTAGGTATAAGATCATAAGAATAAATAATTCAATCTTTAAGTAACTAATGCAGTTATTCCGCCTAAAAAAAGACCACCACGGTCGAATAAGTGGCTTACTCGAATTGCTCTAGGGTATGAACCAAAGCTCCCCAGCCGAACTAATCATACCCACTGTGTTAAGTGGATTTGGTAGACTGGCAAGGATTGACACGTGAGCTTACCAGGTACCATGGATATATAAGACAGGGCTGGTCTCTCCGTTCACTCGGGTCCTCATACTTTTACAAATTTTCCAACCAGACCCAGAATCTATCGTGTTGCTTTGAGGGGCGGGATCCTGCTCAGGCGCCAGCACAGCTTTAATTCTAATTATTTGGCCCAATTATGTGGTGACAACTATTATCCGGGATATCATCACCTGTGACTAGATTCAGATTACTGATTACTTATGTGGTTGTTGTGTGGTTGCGATCCCGATACCCAGATGCTACAAGATCCCGGATGCTACCGCCCTACGACTGTTTTCATGTTGGTGGGTACGCATTCTGGCCTATCTTACCACCACTCGCGTCACTGTTGTGGCGGGAGCTTCCCTGAGCCCCGCCGTTGCCGGAAACTACTAGATCTTGATTCTGCTTAATCTATGTCATAATTTTTGCCCTTCAGGATACCACACCGATTGTAAGAACGCTCCAATGCACGGCGAAGATTCCCTTACCATGAAATAGTGGGGATATTTATCCACTCATCGTCGTATGTTGTGCAGGGTACATCGTAGCCAATAGTGTGTCGTGCAACATCCCCAGCCCTAGTCTGTGTTAGCCTTGCGTCAGAACTGTAAACTGTCGCATTGCCGGCTACGGCAAAAGGTAATGATCACTCCACCAATGCGTAGTATAATAATGGTCTATACTGCTTCTGACATAAACAACAACCAAGCATATTGCATCACCACTATCAACAAGTACTGAGTGGATCAATGGTCAGCCGGGGGGTAAGGAGTCCAAAACATACGTCGTGATAGTTGAGCGTTCAATCTTCAACATAACCAAATCGTTGTTCTCCTTGAAACCAACCCGGACAACAACGCTGACGAGATCAATATCCGGGTGGGTATGTCCTTACTCTCGTCCAGACTCTAGCGTCTGTCTCAAGAGCTGGATATCTGATCAGTGACTATATAGCATGCCTTAGTTGATGGGTCCATTTCAAATTCTATTAATAAACTATTGAGTTCCCTGAATATAAATAGTTTGATTGTCGACTAGTATGCCAATAGACATAGTCGATACGATGACACTCAGGTCCCATTTAGGGTAAGTTGATGTACTATCTACATTATTTGCAATCAAATAGTGAACCCCCCGACGACATCAAAGCGAAACTGTGAAAAAGCCAACCTTTCTCGGTAGCCCTACAAGTTGATCAGACACATTCTCTCATGCACGCTCCCCGCAGTTTTCCGGGTCCCGCATTTTTGCTACCAGTCGGCCGGGACAATGCGTCTCGGATCCGAGGAGATGAATATGTTCGAACATATTTTGTTTTATCATGTCTAGTTTCTAATCCCAGTAATATTTGTCCACTGGCTAAAATTATATCCCCAGGACTACTAACATCTAATCCAACTCTAACATCTACTCTCTACTCTACTGATTCTCTGATTGATCTGTTCGCTTAATCTATTTATAGTTGGCTGCATCACAGGTAGACCTTGATTTACTTGAATTCCATCCCTTTGCAGTCGGTTGGGCAGTCCCAACAAGCAATCCTTCATCTGAAAACATTGCTATCGGGTAAAACGTTCGAATTTACTTGTGGCGGTCATAATTCATGACTAGAGATCATTTTACACTATGTGGCTTTCCTCGCTGTCTTGCTTTTATTTGCGTTAAGTGTATGACGTCTGGGAATGGCAGAGCCACGAATCCGTCCCTTTTGGGACGACTGGCATCTTTACTGTGCTAATGTTGTATCCCTCTGTCATTTCTGGGTCTGTGTTACGAATGGGTGAGTTATTGAGTCCCTTGAGCTTGTTTAAGCTGTAACATGTTATGGTGTCGATAGTTGTCCTGTGTATATTACATTGTCTAGCCGTGAGCGCGAAAGTACTTTCGATTGCCAATTCTGCTTCGTATTCATGTTGGAAGAGGCTCATATATAATGAGGTCATTGACACTGAGGGAATTACTCGGGCGTTGTTCGACAATAAGCACTTACCCCGAGTCTGTATTTAATGGTGTGAACTATCACTGAAGGTTAGATGAGCTCATTTAATGAAAGCCCTCATTTTTCGGACTGGATACGAGAGTATCGGGACATTCCGCTCTATGTGTATTCGTCTCATTCCATAAAAACGAACATATCAGGCCACAGTCTCCGGTATCCCACCTTACGCATGTATCACGCCACACTGTCCGGTATCCCACCTTTCCGAAGCACCTCTCAGTTCTGATTCTGCCATGCCCGACCGCCCGCTTTCCGCGTAGCTGCGAGCAATCCCAAGCTTTGACTGAGTTGATAGGCTGTGCCGACAGACCCCCAGCTTGAGGCTGAGTTAAAACTACGTAAAGCCAAAATCTCCAAAATCACGCAATCCGAGGCCTGTCATTCGTTGCACAGACTAAATCATTATAACTTCCAACGAGGGCTAAAGGTTCTATTTCTGCCTTCTTGAAACATCCTCATCCCTGGCTCGGGCGATCGCTAAACCTACCAGACCTCACCCGACCCAAAACTCAGCTCCAAAATGGCCACTCAGAAGTATCCCTCTCCACTGGCTGGGTACGAAAACGCACCACCTTTACCCACCGAGAGACAGGCGGACGGGAAGAGATACATCAATCTACCAGCTGAGAAGCTGAGCGACGCGTATGACCAGTTCATCGACCCGCTTAACCGGGGCGACTTGGGTGCTTTGTAAGTTGGCCTTCAAACTGAGTTCGGCCAATGGCACGGCCTTTGGAAATAAATCCTAATATTTATATTTAGCGACATTCACATCTACTATCTCCGGTCCAATGCCGAGCAGACGAAGTACGCTAAAGAACTCTGGGAACGTGTCCGAAGAGAATGTGAGTCATGACAGAACGTCGATCTCATGAAACCAGGCTGATTGATCACTGATAGTTCCTGAGCTGGGAGTAAAATCGTTCTGGGACAAACCCATCGGGCCTCATCCAGTGGCAATGTTCGAGGTTAACCTATTCACCCCAGCACAATTTGGTGCCTTCGTCTCGTGGCTCTCCATTTGGCGTGGACCCCTGTCTGCCCTCATTCACCCAAATGTTGTGCCCAAGGAAGGCGAGACTTTGCATGAAGTTGGTAAAATTGATCATTCGGAGAGGGCAATTTGGATGGGCGAGAAGTTCCCGTTGGATCTGAGTCTATTTGATCAGCCATTTTGATGGTGTCACCATGTCATTGGGGTTCTAATACAGGAGCGAATTCATTGCCCGGAAGTGTTAACCACCGAGGCAAAGACTTTGTCAACAGATCAACCTTGGAATCCGCTTTTTTGAAGAAAAGAAAGTTGCTGAGAACGAAAGATAAGGCCGAGTTTGCTTAATTTGTTGATATTAACGAAGCAAACATTTCCCTTGCGATCAATATGCTTTCACTTTCATGGATTGTGGTGGCCAAATTTTGGGTTGTTTAAGTTTATTACGTCGCCTGTCTCTAAAATGCCTCCCAATCTCTATCCCGAAGCTCTACCCGTATCAATAGCTGTAGCTGAACTACTGGGGAATACAAGTGGACGCTTCGAGATGATTCGTTAAGCTGAGCATTAGAAGCTAGGACATGCGCAGACGTGCTGCCAGAACCTCCCAAAACCACCCCCTGTAGGTGCCTTACGGCGTCAATGTGCCGCCGACAGCACGAACGCCAGCAGTAGCTGCCTTAACGTCCTCCTCCCCGGATCCACCACAGACGCCGATGGCGCCAAAGAAAGTACCGTTGATGAAGATGGGCACCGCGCCCGCAATAGGCAACATGCCGCCGTTCGTGGTTTCGAGGCCGTATTCCCCGCTACCAGGCTGGACCAGGGGTCCCAACTCGGCAGAGGTGATGGCTCCGTTGAAGAGACTCACTGTACGGGCCTTTCTGACACAGGTGTCGTAACTCTCAATGAATGCATTGTCCATACGTAAGACAGCGATGGGAATACCGTAGGGGTCGGCCACGACGATGGAAGAAGGGAAGGCGCTGTGGAGTCAAGCTATCATCAGCATAGGTTTTCATAAAAAGTCATACAAGTCCGGCAGTACTTTTTCATCCCGGCTAACTTAGCAGACGCAGCCTCAACAGCTATCAATGCTTGTCGTGCATTTAGAACGAAGCGTTCGTTGGGAGCTTTCAGAGTATTGGTGATGATGGAAAATGCGAAGTCGGGAAGCAATGCCGCCCCAATCGCTACAGATAGTGCCCAAGCGGTCTTCATAGTGATGCAGATAAGAGATGAGTTTTGTTATGAGTGAGAATAGGTGAGTCTTGTTATGAGTGAGAACTGAATGGGAATTGCGTGGTTGTTGAGCTAAGAATACACAACATGGTGGCACTCAACATTGCATTATATACTCCTCTGGCCGACAATACGAGAGTCATTGTGGAGCTGGGGCAACGCTCTGGAAAGACTACGCTCTCTACCATGCTTCCTTGATGATCGGACGATGTCCCGTCACGCCAAACTCAATTTCAATTAGAAATCAATATCAGATTTTTGTTGTCGAAAGGGGTTAGCCAGTGCTTCTCCTTACCTCGACGTGCGTGTTCGTGTTCACCGTCAATGTTCGACCCGGGTGTAAGAAACGAAATGTAAAGAACCGAGTGTAAAAGCCCGAATATAAAAGACCGAATGTAAAAGGCCGAATGTAAAAGCTATGTAAGCCAATCATGTTTCCTTGGCATGTGTATTTACGAGTTTGCAATCTAAATTAAAAAATCTAAATATTGGAGTGCCTTGCCTTAGCTAGCATTTCATCTCGTATGTGGGAAAACATGCAGGCTGGATAGTCTTCGAGGCGACATGTCATGGAAACGCTCTCGTGCATGATGCGCAGACGGAGACGACACAGTGCGACGGTCTACTGTCGATCAGCACATCTGGAACCCGCGCGGCTGACCCGCTTTTGCCCCACCTTGAATGCAGACAAGATGCGAGACCGAATCCGAAAAGTAGACGACGAGGCATCATCGAATAAGGGGGCTGGAAGTTGGAGCGTCCCATTACTAACGCCCCGCGCGGTTGAGCTTAATCTTAGTAGCTTAATGCTAGTTCCAATCATTGGACTGCATGAAGCTTACAAACCGAGGACGATTGAAGGGCCGCCCGTCGCCAGAAGGACATCTAGCTCAGCCCAATCACTGAAACTCATTGGTCGTGTGCGAGCCATTGGCATGGGGTGTCACCATCGACACCGTATATTCCAGTTTGTAATTAGCCATAGTCAGCATGGCGGACAGTCAGCGGCGCTTTGGCATTGATGAAAGGAAGAAGCTAGCATTTGTATGGATCGAACAACAATCGCGAGCCGTTGCCCCACAACGCGCCGCCTGCGATGCCTACAAGACTCCCGCGCGGCTGGATCCCATGCATGGGCAATCGCGGTGAGACAATTTCACCTTTATTCGGCTAACACAGCAATGACACGAGTTGACCAACGCGCCAGATTCAAAGAATTTCCCACAGTATTTGAAACCACAAGGCCACTCGCATCCAGAAAGTGAGATTCAAGGAGCTTCCACGGGACTTTTGGGAGCGTGGAAGGAGAAATCATCTTGAAATATCCGGTCCGGACTTCATTATTCGCCATGATCCGCGCGTCAGTCGTCTGCATCTCACACGGAGGAGGTTTGTTGCAACGCCTCGTCTCAGCCGAGACGACCAAGACTGCACGCTAACCATGATTTCATAGGCCCTCTTCCTGTCATCGGCGGACCGGGTCATAAAGACATCGTCTACTCCCTAAAAAACCGAGTCCCCAAGATCCTCAAGCTTGGAACCCCGGAAGCACCACGTGCCATCGTCTGCGTCACGGCCCACTGGTCCGAAACCCAGCCTACCGTCTCCTCCGCTGACCACCATGACCTCTACTTCGACTACGGTGGCCTCCCACGCGAAGCCTACAGGCTAAAGTATGATGCGCCAGGATCATCTATCATCGCCGAAGATGTCAGGAAGGTTCTTGCAGAAGAGGGATTGGCACCTGTTCTCAATACAAGACGAGGTGAGTGAATATTGCATCCTGATATCGTTCATGCGACTGCATGTTACACGGGGGAAAAAAAGTGATTCACAACGGGAAACTGATGAGCGGAATATTCTAGGTTGGGATCATGGCGTCTTCATACCCTTCATGCTGATCAATCCCGCCGCGGATATCCCCATTATTCAGCTATCCATTCTTCTCTCTGAAGACGCTGCGGAACATCTTCGTATGGGTCGTGCGCTTTCGAAACTTCGCGATTCCAACATTGCCATTTTAGGATCTGGCTTCGCGTCTATCCACAACAATAGGGTAGTGGTTCCAATGATGTTGAGCGATCAGAGGGCACCCACAAAGATGGCCAAGATCGTGAGCGAATGGAATGTGGCGCTGACAGCCATGGTGACAAAAGAGAAGAGGCAAGACAGGGTAGCGGTACTGGAGGGGTGGAGAAATCTCATTCACAGCTATGACATGCACCCACGTGGCGCTGCCGACCATTTTATGCCTTTATTGGTTTGTGCTGGTGCAGCGAATGATGAAGTAGCTGGGATGTACAAGGATGACTTCCTCGGGCTAGATATTTGGACGTATTATTGGGGTGATGTCCGTGTTTAGCATGAAATTTATCACATGTATTGATAGGCACGGAGGTCTAGAACAGATGTTACAGGAACCGAGCTCAGCAGTCAAAAGTTCTTCTAACGTTAGCGGTCATGTGCACGGAAATAATGCAACTCTGACAGACTTTTGTCAGCTTACGGTGACTAGAGGCTTATTAAAATGAAGCGGAGTCTCAAGTGATGTCAGAATATCAAACGACATCAAGCCCTTACAACTGGTAGCCAAGAATCTGTCTAGATTCTCCTCAATCCAAGAGTTACCCATCAGAAACATTGCTCTGAACTTCTATGATCACAGAAATGACTCCACAACCTACACTTGAGGTACCTGCTTCTTCATCTACCGTCCAAGTGCGGGTCATCGACACCACCAGTCACATACGCGGGCCGATGAACACAGCGCTCGACTCACCAGTTAAAGGCCATGAGTATCTCGACTGTCCCTCATTTTCTTTCTTGGTTGAGCACCAATACGGGCGCAAGGTGTTGTTCGATCTTGGCCTTCGAAAGGATTGGGAGAATCTGGCTCCGATTGTGGTCAGCCATTTGAAGAAAGATGGCTGGGAGTTATCGGCACAAAAAGGAGTTCATGAGGTCCTGGAAGACCATGGGGTGGACAGGGGCCGTATTGAAGCAATCATCTGGAGCCACTGGCACTTCGATCACACTGGAGATCCCTCAGTATTCCCACCTTCTACGGCCTTGATAGTCGGACCTGGGTTCAAAGACATATTCATGCCTGGGTACCCAAAAAGGGAAGGATTACCCGTTCTGGAGAGTGATTTTGCTGGAAGGGAGGTCAAGGAAGTCAAGTTTTCCGAGGATGGACCCAAGATTGGCAACTTCAACGCCATCGACTATTTTGATGACGGCAGCTTTTATATACTCGATGGACCTGGCCACACGATTGGGCATATGTGTGCCTTTGCGCGGGTGACTTGCTCTCCGGACTCATTCATCTTCATGGGCGGCGACTGCTGCCACCATGCCGGCGAACTCAGACCATCTAGCTACTTTCCCCTACCTGACTTCATTACGCCCAACCCGCTGTCAACTCGATCGGTTGATCCTTGTCCAGGAGGTTTGTTTGAGCACCTGCTGAGAAATGGAGGTCGAGAGAAGCCATTTTATGGCCAGCCGCGCCCAGGAATGCTTCTTAGTGATCCTGATGCGGCCGAGCGGACGATCAAAAATGTGCAAGATTTTGATGCAAATAAGTCCGTTTTTGTCATGATCGCCCATGACACGCATCTGGATGGTGTCATCGACTTTTTCCCGAAGTATGCAAATGACTTCATGGTGAATGGGTGGCTTGAGAACATGCGCTGGGCATTCTTAAAGGACTTTTCTGGTGCGCTCTTGACTTGAGATGGTGGATATCAATGTTGAATCAACTAAGGAGATGAACTGGAATTTCTCAAACCCATTTGGCTGTCTTAATGGATTATTATAAGCATCTGCTGAAGTTTAACGGTAGTTTAACTATTGTGTCTCAACCCTAATTCACTACCCTCATTTGAGTTTATTGACACGCGAGGTAGGCTGTGCGATTCTTTAGATCCCGTCGACCGGTAAGTCTGCGCGTATAAATCGAGAGCTTCGCCAGTCTCCCTTTTCGATACTTGGGGGATTCTTGAGTGTTTGTGGCCTTCCACGGTACCCATATGATTGCACTCTGGGCAACGGGTCAAGTACGGTCGTAACGATGGCAAACAAGCGACGAGAATAGCGATACCGTTGTCGAGGACACTCCATAGCGCTAGAGATGGGTGAGCTTATTCCTATGCGTGTGGTGGGTCTGAATGGAATGGTGCACTTACCGATTGTACTGATCGGAACAGCATCACCAGTCGCTGACGTTACGATTGTGAGAAAGCGAACCATATCGAAGGCAATATTAATAGTGCCGAGGAGAAATGTGCAGTACACTCCAATTTTAAGTGACTTTTTCATGTTCAATCCCGTCACAACAAGCCAAGGTAGCACGAAAACTATCACGTCAGCATTGGTTGGACTATCGGTTCTGGGAGTTGGTGCCCACCTAGAAGATCCCCAACGAAGCTGAGGGCCCAGCAAATCTTGACGGTTAAGAGACCTAATGAAGGTGGACAGGCTGTCTGAAAATCTAGGTCCCTAAACATAACTATCAGTGACAGTCCCAACCTTGAGAATGGGCATCTAGATGCTAACCAATTTGAGGAGATCGGGGTGCAGATGCAGAACATCAATATGATGCTTGCTACATAGGTGAGTGCATTAAAGACAACGACTGCCCACAAGAATATTCTGCGTTTCCGCATAAAATCGGGGAATATTTCCAGATACATGGTAAGAAGTGCCGCCTTACAAAGGTAAATGCACGTCCAGAAAGGGAAGTTTGCGACCCAAATCAACTTAAAATGCTTGGTTAGCCGCCATTTATATAATAGCGCCAATCAAATAGAACATTACCTTTAAAAGCAGCTGAATATCCTTAGGGCCTCCGTGGAAATTTTGTAATTTCGTATTCACCCCCGGATCGATCGCACCCACGGCTACGAATTGAGTGGTAAGGCCGACGGTAGCTACACCAGCAATCCATGCTGCACACATAAATCCATCGCTGACGAGAAGCTTTCGTTTTTGGAGCGCCAGGCGGAGGTATAGGCGAGCAATGATGACTGCGGCGGTAATGGCAATAAATATCCACCCCGAGACCTGTATCGAGCATCTGATCAGTGGGGGAACGGAATATGGCTTCTGGCTGAGACAAACCAAAACTTGGACGGCTGTTGGGCGTAACCCCATGGCTACCGGTTAATGGAGATCAAGCAAGCATGTAGAGGGCCCTAAATAGATCATAGGCGTTAAGTCATCACGCAATGTTGCGGTTGAATAGTGGTGTCGTTATCGTCGTCTTTTGCGGTACGGAGGTCGCAAGGAGCACTGTGAGAGAATTTCGAAGGATAAAACCTTGAAGTGCATACCTGACCAGGCGGGGGGGATGGTTTCTCTTATATGATTTTTGTCCAGACCGATGCGACCCATAGTGGCTTGCGTAGGTTTCCTGTCAGCTAACTGGCGCAGTATGTCCAAGTCCGATCGCGTGGAGATTGGTGGATAGAGTGGCTAAGACAACTCTAATCAAAGCATCGGATCGACGGTTCGAGATTCGGCCCTTGGTCTCCATTATGCGCTTAGCAACTAGACCAACAACTAAATCGCTGCCTGCGCAAACAGAAGTCTTTGTGTTCTTTCGAGGATTTTCTATGCGTCATCGCTGCCAGCAATTTTGCTCCCATGGATAGGTTAGAGATGCACAGAAAATGAGCCCCGGCATCCCAGAAAATCGCCGCGTTCAAACCTTTCATCTCCATTTCCATCTCTTGGCATTTACGGATGCGGCAAGGTGGTGACACAAATAAGATTCGACTCCCGAATCTTAAACCCATCGGCCCAAAACACAACAATCGAGTGGAAATACCAACCGCTTAACCACGCGATACGAGACACGTGGTTGAAGACATTTTGGAACAGACGGTTGCGACAAGTGTGCCTTAGTATTACCATAACGGCAGTACACACGCACGGCCCCTTTCTATCTTGCGTTAGCAGCAAGTTAAAAAGCATGGATCGTATGCTGTCTTCACTCTGGAGACGTCATCGGTACATTCTTTTCGCACCCGGGGAGAGACGCACCACCACATGGCCGTTTTCTTTTTAGATCCATTGTCTTACCCAGTAGGCCCTACGATATCATTCCCTCAAACCACGATGGTCCTTGATCATTGAAAGGCTGATATCGAAGTTATAAAGCTAGCGGGAAGAGCATCCTCAATTAAGCCTGCGTTGTCAGCCGACCGCAGTTCAGTTTTGTGACATTTTCTTTTAGCAATTAACATTTATTTTCGTGCCTTCAAAAACCACCTGGAGGCACTGCATTGTCGGAAGTTGATGTTGAATGAGTGGTGGGTACGCCATGATGCTTTGGCAGCACTGAATCAAAGTATATTTTAAACTTGATGTGGCTCTGATAGCTATCTCGATTTCATGCTCACTGCTTGGTGTTGGACTACATTTTTTGACACAGATGAATGTGTCCATGTCACATTTATTTATTAACCAGACTTTGGTTGAGGAATGTGACTACTACGGATCCGCGATTCTAGGGGTAGGAACTGCAACCCTATACAGCAACCACAAAGTCAATTGCTGCGGATCCGATCTGAAGGTATCCACATCTATTGACATAATAAATAGCTAACAAGCCGTTAATGAGATAGGAATCAAGAGCCTCTTCATACTCGTTTCTCAATGAACCCTTTCTCATAGGATACAACAGCTGATTCAATAGTGTCGCCGTCGAGCGATTGTTGAAAGGTCGGCTTTGCAAATGAAGCTAATGGTGGCCTCTGGAGCCACCTGCGCCTCGGGCCGAGGTCCGACACGGGAGACCCAGATCCTGAAGACTCGAGATCAGTAGGCATACGTCCCAATGACTAAAGCTGAAATACGGAAATTCTAGACCCCGATCGCTAAGGAGAGCCTCAGACGTCTTGAATGAACCGCAAATGTTGCAACTGCCAGTTCCCAACAATTCCGTCGCATCCATGTTAAAGCCTCGTGTGTGGATAATTTTAAGAAACGATTTACGTGCCACGAAGCATGGTTGGACGATGTACTGACAGGAAATCCGCCTCAATAGCTCCAGGGTAGCCTTTGCATGTCCCCGTGGTCATTAACAGAGTACCTCCCTAGAGCATGCCATCAAGTACTACGTATGGGCGACTTCTATTGACTTGAAAACTTGTTCATAATCGATTCTCCTTGTCATTTAGGTGGTTTGGACAGAATTACAGCATCTATTGACCTACACCCTCGCATTCAGAGTTGTTGGTTCGACCTTCTGTGATCTTTGTGAGTTGTTTCATTGCCGAAATGGTCCACTTGTGGTGACGATCGTGACATTGGGAGAAAATCCGCCGCAAAACCACATCTCAAGACACTCCCACTCCATATTGCACTAAAGTAAGCCCGGGTCAAACAGCACTGGTCTGTTACTCCCCAATGCTGCCCTAATCACTGGGAGCTTACGCAGCTCACTCCTGTAGCCCTCTAGCACCTTTTGTCTCAAGCGCTGGGGAGGAAGAGGGCAATGCTCTTCACGGCGGGTTCGGGACACAAGTCTCAAACTGGAGCACTCCCGGGTTCAAATGAATCAATCTGCAATAACACGACCTGTGTATGGATCCACATCATTGGTGCGGTTCACCTCGTCGTCTCCTGGTATCACATCTAACCCAATCCCCTGAAAAGTGAGTGGAGTATCTCGTGGCAATTCCGGGGTCGAGTTGCACGTCAGAGTACACTTCCGGTCTCAATTTCTGAGGACAGCTTCGTTCCGTCGTCGGTCAAATGGGCGCACCTTTGGGCTGGCATTTCCGGCGTGAAATGAGAGTGATCTGAAGACCAACACTCGCGGTTTCATTTTCTTGGCAAGCTACGGATGCAAAGTGGCTTGGCAGACTCGGCTTCTGGGACCCGGAATGGATTCTGCAGCATCGTGTCTGGCTCCCCCGAAAGAAGTCATCCGCTAATGCAAGTTTATTTCGACTCACAGCTGCGTGACCATTGACACTGACAGCAAAAAAGGAACAAGAGGGACGCCACACCTGAAAGCCAAGGACGACCCGGCTGTTATTAGGCTTGGGAGGCCAGGAAGCTGAAATATGTTGTGTTACCCAGTAAACTGCCCCCGGATTTGCCGCCGCGGCACTAGTGGAGAAGTATTGACCCCAAATAACACGTCAATCCACACCGCAGCGTGACACTAGGTCGGCCAATTCGGATGAGTCTCGACCGAGAAAGGGCCTTTTGGGGAACACTGGCGTTGGGCTGGAGGTGGGGAAGTGCGGAACAGCCCCAGGATCCGGACAGGACCAAACCCCGCGTTGTGTCCAGCTTCACCTCGTTACGGCCTAGCGAGTGCGGAGAATCCATGGGTCGTGAAGAACTGCAGGCAACGTAATCTGTAAGGTGCAACCCGCCAAGCCTCCATGGGGATAGCGTCTGCGTTGCGGTTGGCTGGGCCCGCGAGTCGAGTCCGCTTTGATGCTACACCGCCGAAGCCGAATCTTGCATCCGGCCGATTGAGATCCGGAATTCCCGGCTCCCCAATGCTACCCCATGATGCGAACTTTGCCCCAACCTCCGGGTCCATTGTGGTCCCCTCTAGCCATTCAATAACGCGAACTGCTGGTCTTTGGACGTGCCGGTGCGCTTTCAGGTGACGTGTACCTCGGGGGACCTTGCCCAAAGCTTTGATTCCGGAGCGGCCTTGGCCAACTCGAGCATAGCGGCTTCCCCAGTCCGGGGTCATCAGTCTGGGGTACTGCCACGCCTCCAACAGACAGTGGCATTTGCGTATATAAGGGACGCTCCCTGCATCAAGCCATCAATCTGGAGATCCTTACCATCCAGCATCCACAAGAGCCACCAACAGTGCGACGGTGCCTTCGACATCATCAGCCTTCCATCACCCTCTACGACTCCGATTCACAATGTCTTCCAACGACATGGACAAGGTCCAGCAATTCGACCATGTCGAAAGCACCAACTCGGTCGACAAGTTTGTCTTCTCAGACGAGGCAGCCGAGCGGGGAGCCGCCATCCAGGAAGAGGATCGAAACTTGACCATTAAGCAATCCGTGCGACAATACTGGAAGTCCATCATGTACAGTGAGTATTTCGCGTTCTCGGATGCATGAATCGTCCTTTGAACTAACAATCTCTCAGGCAGCGTGGCTTTTGCGGCTGCCATGATGTTCGGATATGACAGTATCGCAAACACGGCGTCATTGTCCATGCCCGCCTTCCTCCTCTACTTCGGCGAGATGGCCGAGACCGGTCCCTACCTCCCGTCCATCTGGACCTCGTACGTTTATCCCTCCGACAGAATATCGACTTAATAACTTACAATTCATAGCCTCTGGAGTGCCATGTCCAGTCTCGCTCAGGCCATCGGAGCCTTCTCGGCCGGTTTGTTGATGGATTACTTCGGTCGCACATACGTCGGCAGCGGCCTTTCTGCTTTGACTATCGCGGGTACGGCCATGCAGTTTGTCTCCAAGAGCCGTGGCCTGCTGCTGGCCGGAAAGATCGTCAACGGCTTCGGTATCGGAGCCGGCATGGCCGTCGGTGTCACCTACGCGTCCGAGATTGCGCCCATCAAGATCCGAGCCCCCATCCAGCAGGGCATCGTTCTGTTCACCGTGTCCATGTTCGCCCTGGCCCTGGGTGTTGTGCGAGCCTTCGTTCCCAACGTGGACCAGTCGGCGTTCCGAACTGTCTTCGCCATTCAATGGGCTGTGGGTGGCTTGGCCTCTCTGCTGTTCCTCCTCGTCCCCGAGTCTCCCAACTTCCTTGTCCAGAAGCAGCGATTTGATGCGGCCAAGAAGGCTCTGGGAAAGATTTACGGCCCCGAAACCTCTGGTGAGCGATTGGCCTTGTTGGTCAAGACTATCCAGGAGGAGCAGGTCAACTCGGAGATCAACTCGGGCAGCTACCTGGATTGCTTCAAGGGCACCGACCTCAAGCGCACCTTGACCATTCTCTTCATCTACATTGCCACCAACATCGCTGGTGCCGCCTTCCTGACCCAGAACATCCTCATCCTCATCACGGCCGGTCTCCCTGCCATCCATGTCTTCGATATCGGTATTGGCGGCTTCGGATTGGCGATTCTGATCATTCTTGTCACTTGGGCGCTTGCAGGAAAATTCCGTCGCCACAACGCGTTCTTGTTCGGCTGCCTCGTCAACATGCTTCTAATGGTCGTCATTGGTGGCCTCTACTACGCCCCGGGACAGAGCGGTCTTTGGGCGAGCGCTATCCTGATGAACCTCCTCATCACTCTCCAGACCAGTATCATCCAGGGCATGGGTTGGCCCATTGCGGCCGAGATCTCCAGCTACCGCCTGCGTGGTAAGAGTTTGTCGCTAGCCACGATTGCCCAAGCCATCATGGCCTGGCTCACTGCCTTTGTTGTTCCCTACATGTTCAACGTCGACTCTGGCAACCTGGGTATCCGCACTGCCTTCGTGTGGGCTGGATGCAGCGTGTTCCTACTGTTTGGCGCCTGGTACCTCGTCCCTGACACGACCAACCTGACAGCCGAGGAGATTGACCACATGTACCTTGATAGCGTCAAGCCTCGCGACTTCCAGAAGGCGTGGCAGCAGCGACGTGCTACTGGGGAGAACTAAGAGTCCCAGAGAAGGAAATTGGAACCTGTACGAATTTTATTAGCTATAGCAATTTGAATTGAGAAGCCTTTTGGCTAGGATGATGCTCATCCTTATAACAACTTATATTTTGAGCCATATCTGTTCCTCCACCGAGATTTTGAAGTGTTGTAGAACGAGACTGGATCGCATTTGAGCTTGCGAGATGATGACAAGGAGCCAAAAGTAGCTGAACACGAGTCCAGCCACACACGCAAAAGAGCCACATCGAATTAATTGAACAAATATGAAGTAGACAAACCCTTTGTTGGCAGTAAATTGGAACGCATAAAGTAAATCTTCTGTTTGAGCCTCAATTTGAGAGGTATCATGTTCTCTAGCGCTATCTTTGCCGATGAGTGCGTCTTCGCGTGTTAACGCGACGCGAGGTTCTCGTCTTGCCGGGCCTACCCTAGAGGAGACGCGAGGAATCACTCGCCTCAGTCTTCACCAATTGACTCGACAGGTTTGGGAATTTAAATGCCTAGATCATTGAGAGTAATAAAGATATATTACATTTATTTAACACAGAAATGAATCAAAAATCTGGGACATAATTTGTGATGGCGAACGTTGTTCCGTGAGTCGTACCCTAATCTTGCGACCCGGACCTTATTCCCCGACATGACCATCTCGGAAAGACTTCACAGATCACAGAGGCCACTTGGCCAGGTGATCAACTCTCCAAGCGTTTCCACTCCCGCTTCGCACTAAAATTCTGCAACCTCGGATGTTTCCCGCCCCCCTGCGGAGAAGCCGGGCGACGATCCCGTGAGCCTCCCCGTGCCGCCGGGATTCCCGGAGCCCACACCGCTAGTCGAATTACAGACAAGTCCGGTATGCTCCATTGGAATGTGGGGCCGCGCTTTCCTGCTTCCAGCCGGCCAGTTACTACTTCTCTCAGGAATATCCGGACTTGTGCAGCATCAGCTTTCACGTTTAAGCGCAGTTGCCTGTCCACAAGTCCACCCAATAGTCCACCCAACATTCAACAGTGCAAGCTAGAAAACGACATGGCAGCTCAAAACATGGAGGAAGTTGATTTCCGAACACTTCTTGGCGAGCTCACTTTGGAGGAAAAGATCAGCTTGCTCTCTGGTCGAGACTTTGTGTCCACTCCGGGAGTGTCCCGCGTTGGCATTCCACCTTTGAAGGTATGTCCGATATTGACTTGCTAGTGAATTAATAAGCTGACAATGACTCCCTAGACAGTCGATTCTATCAATGGAATCAGGCCAACTGACTTTCACGGGCAGCTTTCAACAGCTTGCTTCCCCAACACAGTGTGCCTGGCCTCCACATGGAACGCCGATCTCCTCGGTCGCTTGGGACAGCAAATAGCCCAGCAGGCCAAGTTCAAGCACGCCCAAGTTGTGCTGGGGCCCACAATCAACATCCACCGAGATCCTCGTGGTGGACGCAATTTTGAGTGCCTCAGTGAAGATCCCCTGCTGTCCGGCCATCTTGGCGCAGCCATCGTCAATGGCATCCAGAGCCAGGGTGTGGGAGCCTGTCCGAAGCACTTCGTCTGTAACGATTCGGAGACATTTAGACACTACTACAATGTCGACGCGTCGCCAGATGGCCGGCCGTTGCGAGAGATTTACCTGGCTGCGTGGCAACAGCTCATCAAAAAGTCCAACCCCGTTGCGGTTATGGCTGCGTAAGTCCACCCATTTGTGTATTAATGAATTATGCTAATCATTAAAAAGCTATAATAAAGTGAACGGTACTTATTGCTCTGAGAATGGCGACCTTATCGAGAAGATCCTCCGAAAGGAGTGGGGCTTCGACGGTGCCGTCATGTCTGACTGGTTCGGTACTCGCTCCACTGTCCCATCCATTGAAGCCGGCCTGGACCTGGAGATGCCATTTCCCTTCTTCCGCGCCGCAAAGCTAGTGAAGGCTGTCAAGGATGGTGAGCTTAGCGAGAAGACTATTGATGCACGAGTGGAAAAGGTGCTGCAGATGCGCAACCGGACGCGTCCCTCACATGGCGAGGGCCCAGAGACATCGGAGATCACCGAGGAGAGCAATGCCATTGCGCGAGAACTTGCATCCGAGGGCATTGTTTTGCTCAAGAACTCCGACAAGACCCTCCCTTTCAATATCTCCGACTCCCCAAAGATTGCCGTCATCGGAGAATATGCGCAACGCCCCATCTTGACTGGTGGCGGCAGCGCATCCTGCGAGCCGCAATATCGCCAGATCCCCCACGAGCTGTTGCGAAAAGCCCACCCAAATCCCGATAACGTGCAGTATGCCTCTGGTGTGCGCACACGTGTCATTGTTCCGGTGGCTGAACCCAGCATTCTCACCACTAAGAATGGCGAGCAGGGCGTTGATGTGTCGTATTTCAACGACGACTCGGCCGAGCCTCTGCTCACCGAGGTTCTGAAAGAAGCAACAATCTTTATGCTCGGGAAATACAAGCCAGGCTTGAAGATTCCTGGATCTCACTTGGTGATGTCGACAAAGCTGGTCCCCAAGACTACTGGCACGCATCTTCTTGCTGTTCGACATTCAGGTGCCTTTGCCTTGAAGGTTGACGACGTTGAAGTTCTCTCTGCCCCAACCCCCGATATCACAACAGAGCAGTTCTTGTTCCGACCCATTAAATACGAGACACGGATTGAGATTGCGATGGAAGCTGGAAAGGCATATCAGATGCATCTCACAATGCAATCACGGGAGCTCACGATTGGAGAACCGACCCCGTATGGCGCAACCCTTTGCTTTGAGGAGCAGTACTCAGAGGAAGATGCCATTGCAGAAGCGGTGGAGATCGCATCCAAGGCCGATATCAGTCTGATCTACGCCGGTCGCAATCAGCAGCACGAATCGGAAGGGTTTGACATGGACAGCATCACGCTCCCCGACAACCAGACGGCGTTGATCAAGGCAGTCACCGCGGCCTCGAAAAAGACTGTTGTTCTCCTGCACTGCGGAAACCCCATCGACGTCAGCAGCTTCGAGAACAGCGTCGACGCCATCATTAACATGCACTTCCCAGGACAAGAAGGTCCCGGGGCCGTGATCGACATCCTCACGGGCAAGCTCAATCCTAGTGGACGTTTGCCGACGACCTGGTTTAAGACGTTGGAGGATTGGCCCAGCTTTGGCCATTTCCCGTCTGAGAAGAAGGAGAACGGAGATGTTGAGATTAAATATGCCGAGGGCCTGGCTGTTGGATATAGGGCATCGGACCAAGAGGGCCAGATCCGCTGGCCATTCGGATACGGCCTTTCATATACCTCGTTCAGTTATGAAGACTTGCAGGTCAAAGTCGACAAGTCCTCCTCACCAGCGACACTCAGCACCAGTATTCGCGTCACAAACACGGGATCAGTGTCGGGCAAAGAGGTGATCCAGGTTTACGTGAGTCCGTCACAGAACACTCAGGTCTGGAGGCCGAAGCGAGAATTGAAGGGCTTCGCCAAGACATCTCTTGAGCCTGGAGAGTCGCGGGTGGTTGATGTTGAGATGGACCTGGACACTGCTTGCAGCTACTGGGATGAGGCCGAGAAGGCGTGGAAACTGGACGCGGGAGAATACAAAGTGGAGGCAGGAAGCTGCAGTGCAGCCTTTATTGTATAGATGCTTTGTTTACTATATTGATAGAGAAACCTCGATAGCGCAGCTCAATATAGAGAGCTATGGAACAAGCCCGGATCTCTGATCCTTCATTCATCCGAGAGATAATCCAGTCGCTCTCAACTTTGCTGAACTATTCAGGCGCATTTCAGGCGACAAGGCCAAAACGCTAGCGGAATAGAGCTGAAGCTTGTAGATACACCGAATGGATGCGGCCAGGCCTCCCCACTTATTGCAAATAACGGATCGAAGCCTTGAACATCCCAGTCAAAATAAATCTGCACCGTAAAATTCCTCCGTTCCCACCACACCTGTCTCTAATTCATCCGTTGAACCTCCGCTGCGCACAATGTACAACAATTCGTCCGTCACCCTTGCGTCACTGCCGATCGAAATCGTGACGTATATCCTTTCTCTTCTTCCGCAATTCGCGCTGCTGCCGCTACGATGTGCCAATCGTCAGCTCAGCTTCATCGCCACCACATTTGCCTTCCGCAGCGTCCGCCTCCAGGCCCACGGAAGTAGCTCGGCACACTTCATCTCCATTGCCAAGTCGGAGAAGCTGAGTCCTCTGGTTCGTGAAGTCACCTGCGATACTTGGATCGGTCCCAACTTCGAGTACCGTGCGCACGGCGATTACCTCATTCTACCAGGATTCCTGACTGCGCTTCCATTTTTGGCCTCGCTACGCAATGTCAAGGCTCTCCACCTCCGATTTCACAGAGATTGTTCGCGCTTAGATTCCTACGACGAGGCTGAGGAGCTACCTGATATTCGCTTTCGTATTCTTGACACTATCTTCCAATCCCTGGCTGGAACGTGGTCTGCCCAACGACAGCAGGAGATTGACCAGTCGCTCCAGATGTGCCCAACCTTGTATGACTACAAAGCGACCACATTCCCAGCCCCAGAAATTGCGAGCCCTATTGCATTGACTACCCTCACCGTTTCAAACCTCGCCGATTTCGATGATCCACGAGTCAAAACTTCAGATGCTTTCAAGAAGGTCCTATCCTCAACCAGTTTGACCGATCTCAAGCTGTTTATCACCAGCGAAACCTACGGTGACGACCGAGAGTGGATGACAGAAAACCCGGAGAAATTTGACATGTTTGAGAATTTACCGGGAACATGGCTGTCACCGGTAGCTGCGAATCTCACGGTCCTGTCCCTGTACTTTCACGAGTATTGGGGCTGGTTCCCAAAAATGGATTTCCGCCTGGTGGGTTCACTGCCTCACCTGAAGGTTCTTGCCTTGGGCAAATACACATTCAGCCATGAATGGCAAGTTGATTGGATGGCATCACTAGGCCTAGAAGAGCTCTACTTGGATGATTGTTACATTCTCTACCAAGCCAATTGTCCGATGCCAATGGATCACACTACAACAGTTGTCGGCCAAGATCCCAAGGGCGACGATATTATCATCTCTAATGAGGGATTTATGAGGAGGGATATTTGGGTCTCAGGAGATAACATTGAAAGGATCAAATTCCCTCTTCGATGGCATACAATCTTTTCTCGATGGCAAGAATCCATGTCAACTTTGAAAGTTTTTAAATTTGGCTACGGATCTTGGGAACAGGCTCCAAAGGAGACTCGCCTTGCTAATTATGAAGGAAACCCCCGGAAACCTAGCAACACAGCGGTGCAAAACCATCCTTTCGAACACAACGCCTTCCGGTACTTTGACTGTCCTGCTCCAGGTTCTAAAGGTGATAAATACAGAAAAGGCACCGGCCTGGCCAAAATTAAGAATCTAGAGTTTCAATATCTATACCACGAAACAACCGATTGGACCGGATGGGAAGAATGGGTCGATATAAGGAGGGAGGACGCCGACGAGGGGGAGTGGGAACTAGATGAAAACCTTGGAGCCAAGGACAAGGCAGCTCTTGATCTTTTGGTATCTGTGGCGGAAGAGAGGCGGATTACGGGTGCTATATCCAGACCACTGTAAACAATGATAGCCCACAATCGGAAGTAGTGTTATTGGGTCCTTATTTGTAAGGGTGCGGCACCTGCGACGATGAAAGTTTATAACTCGAGCCATTATTGTTGGTGATGTCATCTGCGAGCTTGCGATGATACTCGTTGTTTTAGGTCGCAGCGATGACACTTCTATCGCGATGTGTGATCCTGATTCGACGACTCGGGTCCTGTGTAACAAACCATCACCACAATAGACACCAAGCTGAGCGGGGCACTCGAGATTACAGCATGATGAGGCGTTACGCTACCTAGCAAAAGCGGGGAAGCCTCTCACGACTCTTGACTTCATTTGTTCTTTCTCCAACTGTTGTTTCACCCTGTATCACCCCTCGCGTCCATTATGACAACGCCGACGTTGAGGCCAGCTCTCATATCATCAGCCGATCAGTTAAAGGCATTCATCCACACCATCCCGCCGCCCAGCACCCTCTACTTCGACCTTGAAGGATACGATCTCGGCCGGCGTGGAACCATCTCCATCATTACAATTTTGATTCATCCAGAGAACAAGGTCGCCCTTATTGACGTCAGAAGTCTGGGAAATTTGGCTTTCATCACCGAATCAAGCGGCGGGAGATGTCTCAAATCCATTTTTGAGGATCCAAAAACTTTGAAATGCGCCTGGGATGTGCGGAACATCGCCGATGCTCTCTGGTGCCTGTATTGGGTTGGTCTTGAGGGTGTTACAGACCTGCAGCTACTTGAGAATGCGTCTCGGTCCACCGACAAGACTTACTTGTGCGAGCTAGATGCAGCGGTACAGCGCGATCTTAGTCTCGGGTTTGTGACGACGAATCAGTGGCTCCAGACCAAAAGCGATGTAAAAAAGCTGATGAAGGATCACATATTCTTGGCCCGACCCATGCAGACAACTACAATCAAATATTGTGTCAATGATGTGATTCATCTACCGGAGTTGCGACGTGTTTATTTACGCTGCATCGAGGATGAGTGGCTTCAAAAGGTCATGGAGGAGACCGAACGGCGTGTGACTGAGTCTCATTCCCCGACCTACGAACCCGATTCGGAAAGCAAATCTCTGGGCCCATGGGGATCGGGGCCTATAAAAGTGGTAATGAGTGAGGAAGAGCTTCTTGAGCGGCTGGAGGACGAGAGAATGGATGCGCTTGAGCGTGAGGAGATGATGGAGCATAACCGCATTTGAGTTACTATGATGATTAAGATGATGGAGCGCGCAACTCCAGGATACCAATGAATTGTGGGATGAAAAGTCCGCCCTGTCAGACTGCTCTATCGTGGCTTGTGTGGTTTGAAAACCTGGCTGATTAGGTTGGGCTTCAACTGCGCGGGTCATCAAATGCACTGTGTCTCGCTCATAGTTAAGACCTCACTCAGGTCAGCAGCGCAGGCCTTACCTCACACATTCAGACTCAATCTTCGGGACTCATGTGTGAGACGTGGGATATGAAGCGTCTCTGGTTCGATCATGCAGCATATAAAACATTGAAAGACGAATATATCTGTGATAATGACTCTTGTGATGACAGTGATGCATATATAGGAGGAAAGATACGACTCTGGCCTCCTCAGAAGAGAGAAATATCTCAATCGCTGCCCAGCTGTGCTTGGACTTCCTGGATGCTGTGTGGCTTTTCTTTGAGGAGCCACGTCCTTAACAAGTTGGTTTTAGGATGTCACTGGAGTATGCAGAGCTGAGAGGCTGCTTACCGGGCCGTTCGAGTTTGTCCGTGTGGCTGGCAGCCACACTTCTTGCTCGGTCCGGTCATGTTTCACTACACGGCTAATACCTAGCCGTCCCGCCGAGACAGCGGCAGAGGAAGCTGTACCCGGATCTGACCAAGTCACGGATTCTTCTCTCCGCAAAGAAACGCCAAGGAGAGGTGCATATTCTGGATATGATAACGCTGGTCTGGTTGGCCCTCGTGTGTCCATGACTCGTCATTCGCGATTTCATTTCTACCCAACCCTTAGTTCACGTCCTCCACCAATCGATTCTCAACAACCAAGCGATGATGCATCAGAAAACGACCTCCTCCCTCGCTTACTTCACAAGCGCTAGTAGTTGATTCGGTATTTTGAGTCAAGCCCCCCCGCCTCTACCGAGGGGAGGGAACCCCGTCCTGCGGGAAGGCCCGCCACTCAACTTAGGAGCTTATTCCCCGTGACGAACGACACACCGGCATTTAGTTCAAATTTTCAGCCACTCACAAAAGTCTCGGCGTCATTATTTAGCTGGGATCCCACTTGTGCAGCTTTTGATTGGTAGTCACATCCCAGCGGTGTGAATTGCGCTGTTTAAATGACTCGCTCGTTGTACCCATTCCAAATTCCGGGTAGCCACTTCACCTTCTGTCTAGACTATTCCGAGAACCTGACAAGCCATGTTTGCATATTTGTGGATATTGTGACATTCTAGTGTCATATGCACAATCTTCTGCATTCAAAATCACGGCACAGTGAACCTGTCTCAGGATATATACAACTCCTCCAGAATGTGTAATAAGATCCGGGGATCAGGAGACCCGGTGCGAGACACTGGCGTATTTCGCTAACACAAAGAGATTCTAACAGTCTCTACCGCCCGTACAATTTTAAAAAGAGTGAACAAAAACTATATATATGTCAGTCGAAGGCCACTAGAGAGATTTGCCACAAGTGACAACACATCATCGACGCTCAACGCAGTCCATATTTCTCCATCTTTAATACAGTCCAAACAATCAAGCAGCCATGCAGCTTTCTACAATTCTCTCTCTGACCTTTGTCACCGCCGCGGTTGCACAGAAGCCGTCAAACTTGGTACAGCCAACAAATCTCCGAGCCACTTGACAGACCCCGTAGAAAGCACTGCGACTGACTGACTGTGAATGTTATAGGCTTTCGGCTTCATCGGTCCAGTTGTTGGTGAAAGTAAACCGGTGCCGATTAATGGTGTCATCTTTGCCTGCATTGCGGTTGACCCCTTGCTGTAAGTTCAACCTCCATCTCTGCTCCGTCATAACACTAACCTTGTATAGCCGTGACAATACTAGGTCAATCACAGTACGCCCAGACTTGGCATGCAGACTCTACACGTAAGTGGTATCCTCATTTCCCCTATTCTCGAGAATTCCCAATAGTAGGATGTTAATTGTCGGGGACGCAGACAAGATAATTGTGTGGAGCCTGCCAAGCGTCAGGTCGTTGACGTCACGAATAACCTCTTCAACCCTTTCCTCAAATCTGTTAGATGCATTCCTAGGCCCAAGCCTCAGTAATCGAACCAAGAGCGAAATTTCAAGGTTAGCGATAATTCATCGATATTGGCATATATGAGCTAACTGACGCCCAGACCGTGAAGTAGCTGGGAGGGAATCGAATATCAGGAGAGTCTATGTTCGTTCCAAGGGCTCCTTCTACTCGGAGACGAACAAGTGATAGATATATCGGGTGTCAACCATAAATGAGGATCAACCTAAAGATCTTCTGTCCAGCCTTGAACTTGGAGTAGGTCAAGCAGCACGTGAGAAGGGATAAAGTTGATGCATCGAATTGGTGGTAACCAAAGCTGAAGAGATAGTTACCGACTGTACTCAACTACAATTTAACCCAGGATTAATTTGATATGAACTGTGTTCTTCAAATCTCACTCTCTTAAAAACCAGATTCCACCAACTTTGTGGAAAGTAGCTCGGTTAGGATTCAATAACATACGGCCGACAGATGCCCTGCGTCTGGTCATTAACAATAAGAGAACGGTAGCGCCAATGGTATCTAAGAATTGGGTAGAGAGGGCAGTTAAGTTTGGTATTCGGGCTGATCGTGTCTTGCAGGACGAAGAGAACTCTATGTTTTTGCCGAGATAAAGGCAGTGGGAGCTACCGTAGGTAGGATCAAGTAATAATAGATATTCCTTTACCTGTGAATTTTTAATTTCAATAATAGCCACTACTTCTTATTGAGCACTGCCAACTGGGCTGTAATTGAGACTGCCCCGCGGGCCTTTATCTAAACTAATCACATCTTCTTTGACTTTAGCTCACGTTATTGCTCATTTTATTGCCTATACTGGCAGTGAATCATTCAATCTCCAATGGGCGAGACAGATGGATTGTAACTATATATTGGCGGCATACGGGTATTTGACTGACTTCAAATTGTGTTCCGGTAATTAAGATCCATCTCTTAGCTCAAATACTGATCTTGTGTTCTTGTTGAGTATCCATAGATATTTAGATTGTACTGAAGCTACAAAGGGGATAGACATGATACATATCAATGTCAGACCTGGATTCACATTCATTGATTAAAAACGGTGTCGGACTAGTGTCCGTTCTGGATCTGCCATTTTCACTTAACTCTCTTTCCCGTGCATGAGATTGAAAGTTTTGTCGGATCTAGTGCTTCGGGAATTGAAAAACCTTATGGGGAATTCTTCTTGTCTTGCTCCTGTAGAGTTACCATTGACCTTGACTGATCTCAAGGCTTTATCGCAACCAAAAGTCCATGAAATCCACTCTGCAAGAGTGACAAAGATTTCAAACTGGGCTGAGCCCAACTTGAAATACCAATTACTTCCGCCAACTCAAGAAGAAGCTCATCAAGGCGGGTATTCAAATAGAATCTCAACATATCGGTTAAAGTGACGACAGCACTCCATCACTACCCATCCATGCTCTTACTCGATATACTATAAGCAATTAACTAATAGCATCGAATCTTGCAGCGGTTCCCAATTGATCCCTCTCATCAAATGCAGAGCTCCAATAGATAATCGTAGCATTTCATGTCGATAGGAACATTGCGAATCCGGCAATCGTGAATAATTCCCGCCACGTATGTACGGCGACTTTCTATCTCAGCGGTATCTCCCCTAAACATTTCTTTGGAGAGACGAATATGCTTCTCAGCCAACACAGAGAAGGCTGCTTCCCTCAAACCATTGATTATTTGCGCAGAAAGATGACCGAATTGATAAAGAATATGTATCTTCGACCCACTCCATTCCCTTGAATGGACAGCATTCTCCCATTCTTCCCAGTAAACAAAATCTTTACTGGAAGCACATCTCACTCGTTTATCTGCGTGTTGCATATCTGCTTCGAGTATTGCTCGTAATAAGTTATGGTTGTCTTTTGGAAACCGTTTTGCCGCCTCGAATAGGGCGCATTTCCCTGATGAATCTCGTTGCAATGGGTCAGCTCCATGACTTAGCAAGGGAACCATTGCTCTCATAAGAATAGATGCATCATTCTTGAGAGTTGTGAATAATAAAAGCAGAGGGGTCTGGCCATCTCCATTGCGGTGGTTTGCGTTCGCTCCATTCTCAAGTTGGATTTGCATGAGATCCTCAACCGATGATCCTTTCCAATGTTTTAGCGGTAGGCATTTAGCTGCTAACTCGTGCAGAAGTAAATTTCCGTTCCCGTCGACTGTATCAGGAGCAGATCTTTTGCAAAACAGCTCCGCCAATGTCGGGTCTTTATCCAAATCCAAATAAATGTCCTTAAAGTAATACATAACAAGCGACTCTCCAGATGGCATCGGTGTCATTACGGAGGCTCCCTTATCAAGAAAGGACCTCAATATCTTTCTTTCTGCTTGGTGATTACCGTATAGCCCCTTTGTTTTCGACCTGGCTAGGAATAGTTGCAAGGGCGTTCTACCATCGGGTAAAGATTTGGTTACACTAGCACCTATCTCTAGGGAGGTGTGTATTGCCTGGATCACATCTGCTTCGGAATATGGCTGGTCCAAGAGCTTGAGGAATGGAGTCACTCCAGAGTCGTTAGCCTCGTTGAGGTCGCTGCCCCTGCTCCATGCAATAAGGGTCTGAATAACAGAATTACTAGGGGTCGAAGCTTCCATATGTGAAGCAGATATAGCAAGATGGAGGGCTCTGTCGCCGTTATCATCTTGCCCGTTTGGGTCAGCTCCTACTGCGAGAAGAAGTTCGACGAGGCTTGGAACACTAAATGCAGCCAAGTGCAGGGGCGAACGCCCTCGCGAACCCTCTGCGTTAATATTGGCTCCGAACTGAAGAAGCTGTTTAACGATGTTGGCGTTTCCACCGATTACGCTGTAATGTATGGGCTCATTCCCCATATAATCCTTGATGGTGAGAGAAGCTCCGGCAAACAGTATCTTGCGGACTTGCTCAATATCCTCAGAAATGACGGCTCGGTGAAGCTGTGTCTTGCCATCGACATCTTGTCTATCCAAGCCAAGGGCGACGGAAATCGGCCCATCAGTTCGTTCGCCGAGGTGGATGTTCTCAGAGTCAAATGTCTCGGATGATCGATAGGTCTCCATAGGAGATAGCGTATCACTGTGGCTATTTTCTCTGGTAGGAGATGTTGGTGGTTGCAAGGGAAGGCTGGGGTTGTCCTCAGTGTAGGAAATCGGGGCTGATTTCGAGGTTGTGCGATAATAGGGTCTTGACCGATAGGCATGACGTGAGCTCCGGCTGGGTTTTGGGTTGCCCTGGGTGCTGTATCTCATATATCCCCATTTCTGAAGTTGAGTGCGATAAGATCGCTCCCTGGTAGCAGGTGGGCGTTAGCAAGTCAAAGGGAGCAGAATAGCAATGTTCGGCTTACGATGCAACGAAGTTATGCCTGCCCTTCATTAAACGCATCACTTCGGCAAGAGGCTTGCCGTCGACATGATAGAGATTCCGGATCTCCTCTTGCACGGGTGCCCAGTCCTTTGTCATTACTGGATCTTGCCAGGGGAGGACCTTGAATACACAAACAACTAGAAAAGCGAGCCCCGTCCATAGTACGGGGCTGAGAGTATATTCGCGTTTGAGACCAGGCTGTGACGGTGGGAAGCATGATGTCTACGCAGGCGAACCGAAGCGTCGGAGGTTGACGGAGGGAAACGAGGGAGCCGCCTAACACCTCCTCCGGCGCTAAAATTGCAGTGCATGTGTATGCCGGATGTTGACCTTGCATCTACGAAGAAACCTCACATGTTCCGGGCCGACTGTTGATCCAGGCGCTAGTAGGAGAGAGAGGTCGCCTTGGAGAGAACCAATGAACTGAATGTGCAAAATGCAAAATTCATGATGGTATGCAAAAACGTGTTGTGCCACGATTGGATGCCTCTGCTCAGCTGCTAACGGCGAGACACGCCACTTGCAACTTTACATTTTACCGTCCAATAACTGCACTACCCTAGAATTGTAACATGCAACTATGTTGCGAATCAGTCACCAACTGCTCCGTAGCGTATCGTTGAGCCAGAGCCTTCCCCAACGCCGATAGATTTACACTTTGCATGTTCACGGACAGCAACCTGCAAAAGTTCAACGATCCCCCAAAATTCCCATTTCTCTCTCCGTCTCACTTCCCCTCTTTTTTTCCACCGTTCAACCCAAATCCCATTACCCACCGCTCGATCAAGTCTCCATCCTATCATTATTTGCGCACAGGTTTCTAACATGGATCCATTCAACAGTTCTCCAAGCCAAGACGATATCAAAGCCGATTCTGCGCAGGAAAGCAGTGATGGGTTAGGTTCCATTTCCTTCTTTCCGTCCATTCCATTCAAACTTTCTCTTCGCCGCCTCAGGAACCTAACCATATGCCCTCATTCACTTAACTTCCTGCCTCCGCCCAGTAATGCTAACGATTCTCTTCGACTAGTATTAACACGCCAACTGAAGCATCAGACATACCAGTATTATCCGAAACCATCCACGACACATCTCAGCTCGCCCATGACACATCACAACCTGTCCTCTCTATACCCCAAGTTGAAATACAGGATCAACAAGACTCACATGATACGCCACAGTCCGTTATAAACAATACCACCCTTTATACAAACACCACTGCAGCTTTGGACCGAGCACATCCATCACAGGACCTACTTCTTGGCCTTCAGTTGCTTGGTGTTGACCTTCCCCACGCTATGACCGACAAAATTACAACAGCCTATAACGATATGCAGCCAATACAAAGATTTCTGGCCGAGACTTGCGGTCTTGGTATGCTGGAGTCCGGTGCCGAGAGGTTTGATGGGGAGGGAGCGTGTTCCAGCCGTCAAGCAACCGTTGCATCCTCGGAATAGGATGATATGTCCAGTTCGTCAAGGATGCTAACGCGAGGGTGGTTTTTTCTTCTTGTCTTGTATTCTCCATGTTGTCTATTGAGTTTGGAAGACGACGAGGACGTTAATGAGGATATGGAAGAAAGGTAGGTCAGAGGCAAAACAAGGGAAAGAGGCTACCCGGTCGCATTCGTCATCAACAATCTCTTTAGGGTGAAACTAAAACCTCTCTTTTCGTTTTACAGATCATTATATACTTAACATTACTCTCGCGTGGACCTTGTAGAAATTTAGAAAGACTTGGGGATGCGGGCGTGTTTCTCCAGTCAGTGTTCAACATCATCGCAAGCAAGGCTATATTTTATTCATAACACTACCTGCAATCCAGCTAGACACAAGCTGATAGCCATTGCAACCCGGGGTGTCCCGGGCACATGATAGCCACTTGACGTTCCCCACTTCAGACTCGGTATGGTGGAAGTTTGTGGCGGGCCAGTAGCTGAAATTCAGCGGTGCGCCGGGCTCCTACACGACAGAGGTGATTTTGGATGCGGCTGTCCCCCGCTCATTGACTATCTCTGGGTTTATGGTCCTGTATTCCGGCGAATGCAGTTATTCAAAAGGGAATGCTTTCCACTTTACAAGCATTCAAGTGATGAGATTCCCTGTCCATTTTGCAAGCAATAGCTTAGCAGCGCAGTCCACCTTCAACATTACGCTCACTTCATCGCGAAGCATTGTGAATGCTCGCTATATCATTCAAGCTCCGGCTTTCTGCCACTGACAGGAATTCCAGGCTCTCGGGAACTATTGATAATCAGTAAGACGGCGTCAGTCATGGCCAAAGTCCCTGTCGAGTCATTAGCATGCTAGATGATGCTGAAAAGGTACCTCAGCGCTACCAGGCGATGATGTAGCCTTCTGTACATTTGATTTGCACGCTGTATACCGCCTGGTCACAGCGGGACCCCCAGACATACCTTGAGCAGACATTGTTGATAGTCAGGAATACGGCGTCAGAGCCTCGCGCTCTATGTATGGTCTTGTCCGGCCCTCGCTCTAGACTTTGTCCTATGTGGGACGCGGGGCATCTGGATATGTATCGTGTCTTCGGCGCTTGTGTCACGTCGGTCTGGTTCGTGGCTGGGAATGTAGCAGAACTCCCATTGCATACCTCTCCTGCGTCCCCCTGGGTGACAGGGTCAGGCTTTGATCTCAGGAGAGGTCTTAAGGGCTGTGAAATGATCAAACGAGGGGGGTGCCTCATTTGGCGCATCAGTGAGGTAGATGCGGAATATGCGCGCACGCAGCGAGTAGCGCAACATGGGTGAGGATCTGCCGATCTGGGCTTCAGTGCGCGGTGTGACCAAAGTCCCTGTTAAGTCATTAGCATGCTAAATTATGCCGAAAGGTTACCTCAGGACTACTAGGACTACGCGATTGTTGAACCACCAATACGTGACTGCATTTTATGCAACCGGGCCGCTGGGGGGCCACCGCCGGGAGCCGGGAGATGCCTACGACCAATTGGCATACGGAGAAGGTTTGCACAGCCAGACTCGAGCCTGGCTTCAGCCCTGCCATTGGTCTGGCGTTTTCTACCAGTTCAGCCAAGCGCGCTTGGCAGCAAACGGTCAAAGCTAGCTTCTCGGGCAACTGCCTTACAGCTCACATCCTCTATGACTTTTGATTATTTTATCAGAGCCACCACTGACGCCAGACTGGCATAAATACAATGCGAGTGCTCAGTTTGGATTTTTGGAACTTGGAGATTCCTCTCCCTTGTTATCTGCCATGATCCTCCCCTTGTCATCCAATACCTTTCACTTCAATACAATGCCAGCCACTTGCACCCTAAGTCCAGACCATAGCAAGGCCGAGTCGGTGCAGAAAACCATTCATGGGTTCGTTCCAACAACCTTGTTTTTCTCATTCCCTTGACGTCTTCCCTTTCACCTACATCACCTCAGGGACTAGTCAATAGCCTTCCTGCTCTTCGAATATTGCCTTCTATCCATCCATTCTAACTCTTTGTATTATCTAGTGGCAGCATACCAGCCGAATCTATTGATGCCTCTCCCAACTCGGACATGCCATACCGGCCCATCAGCGATCCACCCCGCCCCGAGACGACGGTCCAGGGAAGGTTGTGCGATACGGGACGACCCGCGGAGCATACCATGAATACAGACCGAGGTTATACATCCCAGCCCATTGTTCGGGATATCCAGTCTCTTGGTATTGATGTTCCTCAAGGCATGGCTACAAAGATTGCGGCAACCTATGATGGGATGGACCCAATGGAAAGATTTCTTGTCGAGACTTGTGGAATAGATAGGCCCTTGCCCACAGCCGGAACTATTAGTGGGAGAGTAGCATCATCCAGCTGCCAGGCAGCTGTTGCATCTTCGGAAAAGGGGATCTCGCCCAGGTCTTAAGGGGTATTAACTCGCGTGTTTCTTATTTATGAACGATACTGTTATATTTATGACTATTATTATTCCTTTCCCCACGGTATGACATGCGACAAAGTGCCATGCAGGCCAGCAATACGGGCGACCCTGCGCAGCTTGGCAGATAATCTACCCGATGGGTGATGATAAAATTGACATCTCACCAAGCTCCCGAATGAAGGACGTCATGCTGAAACCAGCGGCTTGGCGTAACAATATTGCCATTGTAAGTTATTAGACTGATCCAGAATCGCTAAGTGATGATAACTGCACCCGGTGTTCCGAGACATATTCAATGCCTTGCTGTACCATTGCTGACTAACCCCTGTCCAGGCTTCTCGGTCCCTAATGTCGTCCTCGATGGCCATCCCATTGCAACCCGAGTCTCTTAGGCACCTAGATCTCTCAAGTATGCAAAACAAGTATCCTCAATTCTTGTATAGCATTGTAGAGAAATACTACTATGATTTCTGGTCGCTGCTATCATTTATCCTCCTAATTGAATTTCTTGACGCAGGTCAGACTGTGCAGGTGGCTATTCTTGCCTGAGAACAGAACGAAGCTCAACTCACACAGTCGATATGCTCTTTAGTTGTTAAGTGCCGGAGTAGCCAGATAGAACATGGGAGAATAATTCCTATGATCATCATCTATTTGGGGAAAACTGTCAAACAATGGAACGCGCGCCCCCAGCAATGATGACCGAGGGTCCTAGTGCTTATGCCAGAATTCAATGTGAGTGAGAGTAAGCCCGTTGAATATGAATGATAGATGAAATATGGACCTAAATAAGATTCTAAGGTCTAAGTAGTATTAATAAAATATCCTGTTAGCCCCTATTATAATAGTTATTGCCACATAACTGAATGTTAACTGTCTTCACTGACTGTTTCGTTGCATCTGGCTTACCCTATACCTCGATGAACACCCTCGAAATCATGTGCTGATGCGAAGTGGTGTACCCTTTTTCATAGTTTTAATAAATAGATTTAAGCATTTGACTAAGATTTAGATAGTCATTGAGAAAGTTCAATAGGCTAGGGGATAGCAAAACGACATTCGGTGCATACTTAGTCAAGGTTCCGCTCTCTATTCGGTTTGCTGTACGACTGGTGTTTGGCTCTTGCAGATTTTATGTTCCTTGTCCGATGTACATCCCTTAATTTTAAGGTTCCTTCTAACTAAATAGTGGTTAGATAAGGGGTCTAGATCATCCCAATGTTTGAGACATCTTCCACGGAAACGGTACAAGCCGTGGGAAAGCGAAGACCAGGAATGCAATCTTAGATCACCAACGGTCAGAGCGGCGTTCCAACCAGCTATGGGGAGATGCAATTGGATGATGCATATGGATATATGGAGCATATATCTCTGAATACTCCAACAGAAGCCATGTGGACTCAACGGCATGTGATCAAATTCGAGCTCTGACCAGAGTACTGCAGAATTTGATAAGTGATCTAGAAGAGTACTCATACTTCAGCGAATATGCCCTCTTAAAATGGGACATGCTAAAATACTCGTTGAGATAGACGTGGGGTGAGTGAGCATGTGCCTCACAGTCGTGTGTATTACTTCAAGGCTGTCCCAAATGGCGCCCGAATAGCATTTTGCCACACTGTGATTCGTTAGAATAAAAAAGACATCGCACCGGTCATTGCCTATGTTCGGGTGATATCTTGAAGAGCGTACGTACGTGTTGTCCCTGCACCGGTAAAAGGAAAGTACAGACATTCCAAGGGTCTGAGACGATCATGAGAGTACATCATTCACCATCATAGCAGAGTGTTAAAATAGGGGCTCTATTTTGCTTGTAACCGCATCATGCATCGAGATCATGCTACATAAAACGTTGTAGGCCATACGAACCAGACGTTGGCGAATATCAAGGGGTTGGATAAGGGCCGATCGTAGCTAAGACCTGGGTCTGAGTGCGCACACTAACGACCGTTGGAATGGAAGATTGGGAGAAAGAGGCAAATGATAAATCTATGAATTTACGCAATACAGACATTTCACTCTCTTAGTACTCCCATGCTGTGTGATGTGAGTGCGTACGCCAAGTGAGCGGTGGGTGCTAGATCACACTGTAATAATCCACTATCTTCTGTTTTGCCATGTAACCATCGAGGGGGCAAAAATATCAATCGAATACTTAGCTAGTTGCTTAATGCTTCTAATGATCATATCATGAGGGGCTGCCAAGGAATATGCTGGGACTGGGAATGGGCGGAATTCTGATACTGTGTTCATAATGCCCAATTTGGTCAGAAGGCGTCGGTCGTATCTCGGTGACAAGTGATTTATGGTAGCTCCTAATGGGTAGGCTGTGGAATATAGTGTCGTGACTTTGTACATGTGGAGCCTCGGGAGGAACTGGGACATGACTTTCCACTCTGACCCTGAAACATTATGGGCTTTTGGCTTTTTGTGACGTGGATGTCATTAATCAAACCAAGACCCTACTGAGTATAAAGACTGTGGAATCTACGATTTCTGTGTTGCGTGATTGAGGCATCACATTACACGTGCTTCCCGATTTGAACCTTTGGCCTTGCTGACCAAACCAGCTCTAGAAACCAGGTCTGTAACCAACTGTAAAAATGGTTCAAATCTTGTGCACATATCTTCTGGTGCTGGCTGCCAGTGCTCTTCATGGTGTCCAGGCTGCACCGGCTGCGCTAGCTGGTTGCTCCACCATCAACGCAGCGGCGTTGAATATTATTCAAACAGCCAAAACGCTCCAAACACTTCCTGGTATGTATCATGCTGCGATATTTACAGCACGCTTCTAAGTAAGAATTTAGTGCCCAATTCAAATATATATCCCACTATTGGATTCGGCCACCAGTGCCAATCCCTGGACTGCACAGATATACCCTTCAAGTTGCCTTTAACCCAGACCACGGCTGAGCAACTTTTGAAACAAGACGTTGTGGTGGGTTCCCTAGTGGAAAATATTAGGTTAAATCACAAGCTAATTGATACGCGAAGACCTACACCAACTGCGTAAGCAGCTATCTCAACTACAACATCGTACTCAACGAGAACCAATGGGGGGCTCTGGCTAGCTGGGAATCCGATGTGGGGTGCTCAAGCGTTCGCAGCTCAACGCTTCTTCGTCGTCTCAACGCTGGACAGGATCCAAATACTGTCGCCGGGCAGGAGCTTCCGACGTGGAATAAGGTCAATGGGGTGCCAATGGTAGCGCTTATCCACCGCCGAGCAGCTGAGTTGACGCTTTTCCAGACTGCTAGCACCAAGGAGGCCCATCCCGTTTGTAAATAGTTACATGTCCGTGTAGAAATTCGCATTGAGCACTGCACTGAAATATAAACCCGAGAGATCCATGCCTGGATGATTTGAATGTGCTGATGGCCGTGATCTGGCCAATAGTTGCAAGAAATTTGGCTGGTCATGTAAAGTGCTTCCTCGATCTCGTTAAAGTAAACATACTCCAAACCCCAAATTCCTCCAGTACACCGTAACCGATTTCTATTCCGATTCATCAGGCTTCCTTCCATACACGATAGTACTGTAGATCACAAGTATTAGTTATCGCATCCTCACTGACATCCGAAAGGGACACTCACATCTGGAACCAGTGGTAGTTTGAGATTTTCCTGCTCTCCTTTCGCATCTTTGACTGGAGGAGCATGGCTTCCTCCGCCTGCCAGCCCAAGATCTGGGTGAGAAGGAACATATTCAGTCCTTCAAGACTTTCATCAAAGGCCAATTGCAGCAGCGAACCGGCTTGTTGAAGCTTGGGGTCTTTTGGCCAGGCATGAAGAGGTCCCTTGATCTTCTTCTCGACGACATCGACGAAGCCTGCCGCTTCCATGTGCTCCTTCATCGTGTGGCCTTCGCAAATTCGGAATGTTCGGCCAGTGATGTTTCCGGCCTCATAGACAAGACTTGACAGCTCATTAAAGACATGATCCTCTGGGAATTTAACGTGGTCCGATTGCAGCTTCACACCCATTTCCATATTCTCGAACCATTTGCCGGGCTTCAGATGCGCAAAAGCTTTCCTATACAACTCGCCCCAATCGGCGACACTCCCGTAAAGGGCGCGGATGTGAATGAAGTCAAAATGGTTTTCAGGCCACGTCCAATCGAGCAGACAGTCGTCAATCATGAATTTGACGTTTGGCGGAACCCAGGGAGGTTGGATCGGGCTCAGATCTGTGCCAATCACTTCCGTCTCAGGATACTGGTCCGCGAAGTCAATCGCCCAGATGCCCGTACCCGTCCCCACGTCCAAGACGATCCCGGGGTTCTTTTCAATTGGAGAAAGGAACAGCTTATCGTCCATGAGCATCAAAAGCGCGTTGTGGATCAGATCAAGGCCCTCATTTTGCGTTTCGTCGTTTGGCGCCCAATACTCGGCAGTTTTTGTGTTCTGGTATGTGCGACCATGCAATTTCCGGTAATCGAAAATACTCTCAGAGAGTGATGCTGTGCTGGAATTGAGACTGCCCGAGTCGATGGCGGAGTCGTTATCGTCATCCTGCGCCAGATCGATATTTGCCTCAATCCGCGGCGATTCGCCCTCGAATTCCGGGGTCAGTGGGGACGAAGCCTCGCGGGTTTGAGCCATTTTCACGGGATTTTTATTTGCAAAAAATGCGCAAGTGAACCAACAGACTGACAGGAACCCAGCATACTTATGTCACAATCGGTGGGCCGATGAATGTCCTTGGCGACAACAGGACCCTTGCTACCATCTCGTAACTTAGCCAGATTTGGCTTCTATCGCGTGATAAAAGATGGTCCTGTGCATCAAATCCCCGCCCGCGTAACGATCCGACCCCTGGGCCGTTCTCCCGTCCCGCCTGCAACGCGTATAAACGGGTATATCGGACGTATTGGCTCGATTGAAGTGGAACTGCACCAGTAGCTTGCCATGTGTCGTTGCTCCCCTCGTTTTTCGGCAAATTGGAAGACACCCGGCGAGGCGATTCCAGTTTAAATGCAAGCCCAAACCTTTATTAGTCCATTCATAATGAACTCACTGAGTTGCAACCAACGACCACCCCCACCAGGAGCCTCTCCACACCGCGATAGGCTCATCACGTACCCACAAATTCAACATCCCTCCCATCACCTGCTGCACTAAAGTCTGGGCAACACGAAAGTCCACTCGTCAAGCAGCTAAGAAATCAAGGCGAGAGGGGTTGCTTAGAGGACGGATATGCGTAATTCAGCTTAATCTACCACTCCATCTTACTGCCTTCAGTGCTGCACAGACCTTCACAAAATGCGATCTCCTCCTTCAACCCCTGTGCATTTGATGGAATTCGTCTCGTTGGCCAAATCTCCCCGCCGGCCTTCTGCTCTCTTGCACGGTGCTCCATCACCGTCTCTTTCAAATGCTTCTGAAAATGCAATACGCCCTTCTCGTTGGATGAATGCAGATCCCCACTTACGTATGTGCCAGCATTGAGATTCTTTTGAGCGGCATTACACAAGCCCTTATCTTCCGTTTCAACCTGTGTGAAGAAGTCGTGAATCTCTTTGAATTCTTCATCAGTTGCGCCTCTGTGGCGGTAGACTTCGTACTGCGTTGATGTTGTGGTCGGTGATGTCGGGACCACTCTCATCAAGTAGAAATACTTTGTACTGTACAAGAACACTCGGTTAGACGGCTCTGTTCAACCACTTGAAGTGTGGATAAAGTGATGCGACTGTTACTTACGTCATGGTAACCGATGCGTTGGGAAATAAAAATGTTGGTGCCGCGTTGAGTCCGGATTCGTGACCAGGCTTGTCCTGGACGAAATGCTGAATTTGTCCGCCTGTGACCTCGACATTGTAATTCTTCAAGTCAGAGGTTGCAGCTATACCGGGATGTGCCACACTGCAGTGGTAACACTGTATCTAGTTAGGCACTTGCTCCGTTGACTGATTGATACGACCTACCTCGTTATAGTTATCAACCAATGTTTTCCAGTTGTAATCTCCCTTCATATCCCAGGCATGGTCAAAAGTGAACTCTTCCATGTTGAAATCGCCTAGTCGAGTTTGTGTGTCAGATCCTTCGAAGTCGGCACCCCAAGGAATGGATGGTTTATCCGCGGCCTCGAGGTTGACCCAAACAAAACCTCTGGCGTCGATATGGGTGTGAACTTTGAACAGTCCATTTGCTTCCTTATCGAATGAAGGCATGGTTTCGAAGCGAGGAGCCTTTGCCAGCTTGCCGCCCAAACCATATGACCATCCTGGATTGCGGTGAGTATCAATTGATGATCCCTAAGTGAGTAAAAGTGGAATGCACACATACCGTGGTATTTGCAAGCGAGGATACTAACATTCCCCTTCTCTTCGGTCACGACAGGGAATGCCCTGTGGCGGCAAATGTTGTGGAATCCATTCAAATTACCTTGACGATCAAGGCAGAGGAAGAATGAGAACCCGGCTTCGTCGTAGCGCACATAGTCGCCAGACTTGATAAATCGAGAGCGATGTGTGACCAGGAGCCATCTTTTGGAGAATATGGCCCGCCTCTCCAGTTCGTACATCGCAGGCTCCCTGTACCAGGATGACGGGAGGGCGCGAGGCACCTCCTCTGTTGCGGTTTGAGAGAAGAGTCGGAACATGATGAAGGTTTCCAGAAGGATAAATAGCAAGGATCCGATTCAGGGTCGATGGCTCAGCACATAATAATGGAAATGCAGGTGAATGAAGATATATAGCAGGCCACGGGCTTACTTACGCTTGAATCAGGGCCACCCCACTATCTGATGAGTAGCCGTGGTGCAGTCTAGATTCAGTCTTCGATAGTGTGGCAGATCTCGCACTATTCGACCCGTTTCGGTTTAGCGAGCGTTGAGCGCCCTGAAAGTGCAACTCGGTATCACAGCAATGATGACGGCACATCCGCTACCCCGGTTGTTGGCTCCGTCGTAGCAGCGCCAATCATCAAACGAATATAGTAATACTATGCGCCGGATTACGATAGGCTCTCCAGTCTAGGAATAAATGATGATTGGCAGGGTCATAAAAAGCCACGACCCCAGCACATGGAAAGCTATGGTCCACTAGGCCCAGTTTAGTCCTGCCAACCGGCCCGCACCAACTCCATCATGCAAGATGTACCCGACATGGCTTCGTGTCTGCTCAATCAAGGCATCCTCTGCCATACAACTTGAAGGTTCCCCGCATTATCTGGTATTTAAACGGCCAAGACTGGGAAATGCCCTAAACTTAAAACGGGTAATGTCAGTCATCGATCGGGGCGTAGGTCATCCAGTGCTGCCCGGTTGATTGGCTGATGCATGACAGGTGGAACCGATCCTTTCTTAATCTGGTGAAAGAACAACACTCAAATAGCCCTGATTTTAGTGGTTTGGATGGTCAGACGGACATACGGAGAGCCAGCTATATTCCAACCACAAGAGAACCGTCGTTATGATGGCGAGAAGCCTGTCTCTGGTGATAACCAAGTTATTCCCCATACGACAACTACAGGTTAAGTGGTGACTCGAGAACTAAAGCCTGTCTTACCATCACATGATCGGTATGGGCTTCAAGTAGCTAGATTGAGTTACAAATACGATAACAGGCTCCTGATTCTAATTGTATTGTCTCCTCAATCGGACTCAGAAGCGGGTAAACGAGTAATTTACAGTGTGGGTAACGTGCCCGGCGTTTTCCCTTCAAAGCTTCGCAGATAGCTGCTCATCACGAAGCAACTTCTCGACTTCTCTGCCAGCAATTGTGCCCCTCTCAATCGCTCCATCAATAAAGCCTCTCCACCCATCTGCCCAATCCGCGCTTGCAAAGAATACCCTACCGTCGGGCTTCTGAAGCTCCTTCAACCACTTTGTCATCGAGTTAGGACCCCAGCAGCTCCATGTGCCCTTAGCAAGTTCATCATTCATCCAGTCATGCGTTAGATACGCCTTGACTTCAGCGTCTGGCTTGAGTTGTTCCTTGAAAGTGGAAATGATCTCTGTGCTTGCACGTGGATCAGTGAGATGCGAGCCATATCCAAACCCAATGCAATAGGTTCCTTCTTTTTTCGCGTTTCCGTTGTGGTCAGAGAAGGAGAAACACCATGGTGATTTTCCGTATCCGCTGGCCATCGAGAACCATCCTGGTTCCAACTGGGCAAGGTGGAAATGAATCTTCGCACCCTGATTGATGTGACCACCCTTAATCGCCTCCTGCCGAAGTGGAGACAGGGGTGGGGAGAATTTGACGTCAGAAAGGCAATTTCTTTATGTTGTTAGTCTAGTCTGTCTGAATGGCGTGTTATGGGGGGTGAAGTATGAACGTACAGAGGAATCGTTGAGATGACATATCTGGCTCTGATCTGACGGCCATCCTTTGCAGACAGCACGACGGACTCACCCTTCTGTTCAAACTTATCGATAGTGGTGTTGAGCAGCAAGTGGCCACGATACTCCGAGAGGATCGACCTCGCGAACGAAGTCATGCCGCCCTTTCCGAGCTTGTAGATTCCGGCGAGCTCAAATACACCGGCCATAGTGTGGTTCCCGAGGGCATACCATCGTAAAACCTCTGTAAACCCGCACTCACTACCAGGCACACTACCGAAGCTGCTAATCATTGCGTCAAACAGGTCTTTCTCGATCTGGGGGATGTCCAGTTGATCAAGGCGGTCTTTGGCTGAAAGATGGTCGTATTTCACCCATGGCGCTGGCTGCCGAAATGGCTCATGCGGGTAGGGCATGAGATCTCGGCTGGTCATGCCATCGATGGAGAAAAATGCATCCGCGGCTCGCTGAACAGCGGCATTGACATCGTCGCCGTTTAGCTCGCTGGACTTGGAGAATGCAGCTGTGTACAAGGTCTTCTTGGCATCAATCGTGCCAGCGGAGGTTTTTAAGTGTGAGTGAAGCCCGTAACGGTGCAGTTCTGAATAAATATGAGGCTGGTTCCTACAAATTCAAGATCAGTACGGAGTACTACTAGCGTGTAAGATGAGAATCTTACCAATGGACCCAAGTGCCTCCCATCTCAAACTCCTCCCCAAGAGCCTTGGCTGTCCACGTTCTCCCGCCAATGCGATCACGTCCTTCTAGAAGAAGGACCTTGAGATTCGGGATACGACCGAGATCCCGCGCAGCAACGAGACCCGCAAAGCCGGTGCCGATTACCACGACATCGTAGCTGTCATGTATCGCGGAAAGGGGCGTGCCATTCACAACGGCCTCGGTAGTGAGACCAACTGTCTCACCAGCCGGAGTCCAGAGATATCCTTCTCGAGAAGATGGCATGGTGCAAATCAACTGAAAAAAGTGGCTGGAGAATTGACTACATGCATTGGCTCCAGTACTCGGAGGTGTACGGGCTAATACAGGTTTTATTTATTCATTGGCTACCACTGTCGCGTTCAGCTGGTCAGTCGCCATCATGACGCCTTTCCCCATTTGGGCAATTAGTGCGAGCTCCAGAACACTATCACAAGACCCATAGAAAGATCAACATGTTTCGTCAACACGCCAAGTTATCATTCCGAGATTCCAGTGCCACTTGATCTTACCTTATGCGGAAATCTTATGCGACACAGATAGCTAAGGTAATACCGACGCCACGTGTATCGCAGATATCATAAGACCGAGGCGACACAGCGATTAGGCGAGCAACGGCGATTGAGCTAAGAGCCAAAGAATCTAGTCCAACTATCTCCAGAAATCATGCCTTTCATTTTTAAATCCCAAGCTCTGGCTGTGAAGCCACCGCCAATGGATGAGAGCGGCAACGCCTTTGGGGGTGGTAAGTTGACTTCATTTTGATCCAGATCCAGGTGGCCACTAACTCAGTCCACGCCAGACGTCGTCTCAACAAGCGACACGGGGGCCAACACACCCATATCTGCAGGATTCTTCCGCATTGAAAAGGGAAAACCGTATGAATTTACTTATGAATTCGATGAAGCCAAGTTTTTCGCAGAAGGGGAATGTGTTGTCCGAGATGAAACCGGCCGGAAAGTGACAGCGAGAGCAGGCGATGTTATGCTCTTCGTCAAAGGATCAACGATTTCTTTTTCAACGGAAACATATGCTCTAGCTTTCTTCTGTGATCAAAGGGCCAAATTGTGAGCCATAGACAGATCTAGAACGGGCAAGGCAGCAAGACGCCAAGTTCTTCACAAACACCAGAGTATATATATGTGTGTATTTAGCATTATAGCCCCATAGAGGTGCATGTGAATAGATTCAGAAATTGCACAGTTCAACCTAATATGGTCTCAAGCTTCTTCTCGGTCATAATGTCCATCCAATGCACTTGATCCGAAAATATGCTACCCTGGTCACCCATGCTACTCCCAGACTTCACTGCGATATCCATACGTGACCAAACTTCCTCAAGTGTAATTGCGACGTGTTTTATTGGACGCAAGCCAATAATGGTGTACAGGTGGAGGACTCGGTCTCGCACAAAACGCCTCCATCTTGCCACATCTTGGTTTGCCTTGGCCTGGGCTGCACTTTCGTTAGGCTGATTGGAGCTTATCAAGCCCAACGCACTTCCCGCGATCAGAAGGATGAGATTGTGTGTTGTCATTGTGTGTGAGTCATCCGGTAGGGCTTCCAAGATACCGAGAATGCCAAAGGCAAGACCCAGAACAAGTTGTGACTGGTTATCCACCTGATCGTATGTAATGTACGCAGCTACGTCTCGTCTAGTCTCGGCTTCCACGATCTCAGGAAAAGTACGGTACAACTCCAGCAAGGCGGTAAGTCGATAACAGCGTGCAACAGCATGCAAATGATCTGGAGTTGCGTGTGGGTCACCGGTATCTTCGATTAATCCGACAAATGGAAGCCGACATTTCAAGATACTTTGTTCCAAGGTGTGTGCCTCGTCCAGAAGTTCCGAGTACAGTGCTCTTCCGTGGGCTTCGCCATTTTTAAAAAGTCGGAGGTTTCGCAATATCCGCTTTTTCCTCATAAGTGTCCCTACCTTCGCGAGAAAAATGAAGATGGGAGTTGCAACGCCAGTCCAGGGATGTGGGTATACAATAGTTGGTGAACCCGTAGAGCAAAATATGTCGAGGTAGGACAACGCTTCAGTTTCCTGATCAAGGAAAAATGAAGACAGTGCCTCCCAGTAAACCATGGATGATACAAGAAAATTTTGGGTCTGGTTCATGGACAAGAGCTTGTCGGGTTTTTCTAGATAATTGGTCGATATCCAGCCTTTGAAGAGTTGTCGTGATCCATAGAGGTGAGAGAGCCCCAAGGAGGAAGGGTCGTGCCAAGCCTAACAGGATAGAATGAGCGACTCAGAAACAGATCAGACAACAAAAAGCGACTTACCGAAGTCATCCCCAAAAGAATGATACCTAATAGGACATCATCCCTCACCAAAGTCCCGTTAGGCTCCACTGCTCCCAGTTCAACAACTTCTCCGCTTGGAGATCTGGGCTCTACATCGGCTATTTTGGCTAATTCGATTGACAGGGATGATATTGCTTCAGTCTGAAACCCCAAGGGAATTGAGCTGCTCCCTTGTTCATTTTGATAGAGGTGTGCGGCAGACATGCTCATCACACAGTTGAAAACCAGTGGAGAGTCGATAATCATTCTCGACACTTCTGAACGAAATGGGTTATATAGTGAGTCGAACGCCGATGTAATCCGACACGTCAGAGAGAAATAATGGTTCAGTAGCAACGACGACTGTTCGGCAGGGACATACAAGGACAAGGACATGTCACAGTCTCCGAAATAGGGCTCGATAAGCTCAATTTCTTCGTTGGGAGGCGCTTCGTCCGCTAACTCTCGGAAAAGACTCTCTGCGGGAAGGCTTGATAGGTCGAATTGATCAGATAATGGGCTCATTGTCAACAAAGCAGGGCTCTCGTCGATTTGATCTTCGGTACCGGGGGGGCCGGTCTCAAATGACAAAGCAGCAGTAGACGGAGAGTCTGGCGAGGAAGCAGTTGTGGGATGTGGAGAGTGCGTATTGGCCTGTAGCTCAGTGCTATGCTCTGGCACGCTCGCTTGCCGACCCCGGGAAGGAGGAGCAATAGCAGTCGAAAGCTTTTTGGCCTCATTTTCAAACCATGAAAATGATTCGGCGCAGGGATCAGTGGGATCAAGAGATGTAGTGGAAGCCTTTTCGTATTTGGTAGACCATCTAACTGGTCGACTGTACCCTGGGCATTCAAGGCCGGCCTTGACACAACGCCGACAGCTAGGTTGACCTTCGTCGCATTTCAATCGCTAAGAATTAGTGAGCAAAGGCGATGGATAGAAATAGAAATAGAGCATAGTGAGCAACTTACGCGTCGTTTGCAAGTGGCGCATCCACCTGATAGGCCTACATTAGCAACGAAGCCCAGGAACGACCGGGAAGGGACAAATTACTCCTCGATTTTAAGGTCCTCCGGGGGTTCCGAGCTGGAATGTCCGTCATCTTTCAGCGGATTTGGTCGCCGGCAAGACTCTCGTACAGACGATTCTAGGGCACGATTGCATGAATAGAACAGTGCAGCGAGGAGAAGAGTGTCTTTATCTATCGGTGGATGAGGCTTGCTGGCTGCTCCACGATCATCTCCCCCGCAATTTAATATGCATCCTGCCTAGGGCCTAAGATGAAGTATATGACTGTAACCGAGGATATGCAGGCCACCCTCCGAGCGTTATCGACTAGTACCATTATCGGGGCTGAGTAATACTGATCTTGATGACATGGTTGGCGCGTTGCAAGCCAGTAGTCTTATCAATGCGTGTGGGCTGTGCGTGGCGTCTGCATGTTGGTTATATGCAATATCACCGCGTAACATCACCGCATTGGGAAGATGAGGCTTCAACAATCAGAAGGGCTGGCCCTGTATTGTTCCTCTCAGCTATACTAGATAATATATTCCGAAATTTCTCCACACTACTCCTTGTCAGTCTGTTCCGACGCTGGCAAACCAGAAACATTGGTCTCGTCAAGTCCCTCCATCTCAATCAAGGGTCCTGCATACCGCTTGCTCGCTCTAAAAGGCCAGTAGAACAGTCCAAAAAGGAGCGTTGCGCCCAAAACAAGCGACGCATAATTCATATTTTGGGGAGTTATCGGCTGGTAAGGAGGGAAGACGGCAAACACACTGGTGAAGATCAAGTAAAACACGGCGATGGCGTTGACCGCAATGCCAGCTTTGCCGAGTCGCCACGGGCCCCATGTTAGTGTCTCGGGCGATGCAATCCGGCGCCACAGGACGAGGATTATCGGCATCAGATAGGAAATCTGCAGACTGACAACAGCCAGAGATAAAATGGCGTTGAAAGCCGTTGTTGAGCCGATATTAATGAGCCCGAGAAGCATCAAGATGACTGTTGTGACAATAATCGCCACTGTTGGGATGCTGCGCTTCTTGTCCACGATAGAGATGAATTTCGAAAATGGTAGCCCTGATTAAACCAGTCAATCTGATGCTTTCATAATGTGTATGTGCCACAGGATATGGTATTGCTCACCTTGATCTCTCGCAAACGCCCACATCACCCGGGCCGCCGAGGCTATCAGTGGAATCGTTGACAAGATCGCCATAACAACTACTGCGCTTGACATAGCTGTCGCGGCATTTTTACTGCCGGTAATATTGTAGAATATTTGTATGATGGGATACCCGGTATTCGTATCGAGTGCTGACGCAACGTCACCCATGCAAAAGAGCAGGGCCACCAAAAATGCAAACCCAAGCAGGCAGTTGATGAGCACGGCACCGACCATGGCACGGGGAACACCAGTCGCGGCATTATGCATCTCTTCGCTTAGATGTGTAGCTCCATCATAGCCGATTACGACATAGCAGGAGCTCAGCAGTCCGATACACCACGCCACGCCGTCGTTTGACCACCCCGAGTTGTTCTCGAATGTTGTAAAGACGAAGGCCGCCGAGTTTTTCGTCGGCGATACGACGCACATGACTATGACGATGACGAGGAACAGGATGACGTGGAGTGCCATCGAGAGCTTCTCGAGGAGAGGAAGCAGATTGCTGCAGAAGATGCAGATGCATGCAGCGGCTAACAGAATTGCCCAGTAGATGAGAGTTCCATGCCATCTTTCGAATGTATAATTATCGGGTGAAAGGTTGAGGACCAGGAGGCCTTGGACCATGGTACCGGCAAGGAATGGTGCGCTTCCGGCGACAGCGATCCATCCAAATGTGCTGCAGAGGAGGTGTCAGTGTTCTGTATCGCCATTTCTCTTGATGGTAAATTACGTGATATAACCTGCAAACCAACTGCTCACTCGTCCAGTAGCCTTGGGACTCATGTGTGCAACAAAATGGTATTGTCCGCCCGCTGTCGTGTGACTACATAATCAGACTGATTAGACAATTGTTTCGATTGAGAGACTGTTGCTTACCTGGAAGCTAGCTCTGCAAGCGACATGGCGGAACACAGAGAGCCGATAAAGGCAACGATGGCTCCGTAAATGAGCGACACTGGACCTCCACTAACCAACCCGGCTGCCATCGAACTGTTGGTCGGTCAACATATTTTTTCCATCGTAGAGAAAGGCATAGAAATGCCTACCTGCATAGCGCTTCCCATGTTGCCATCAAAGACACAGATAGAGCCAACATGGACGAAAGCGAAAAGTTGCGCTGTTATTCGTTAACTCGGATATTTTTTAGCAATACCAACAGGGTCAAACCTTAAGTTCCTGGTTATACCCAAGTCTTTCCAGGTTTTGACCGTCCACATCGCCTGGAAGGGACCTCTTCTCAGTGTCTTGTTGCACAGACATGGTAAATCAATGTCTCGGCAGCAAAATTGGGGGGTATTGGCTCGGAATCTGGCAAAGCAACGAAACAGAATGAGGCCTCGCAGGTTTAAGTAAAATGGCACGCTGTCGCTATCGGTGATTATATACATCGTAGCTTATGGTCATTTCCTCCTTCTTGATAGTCCAGATCTCAATAGCGCCTCTATCAGATACAAGGTTCACAAGATCAAGGAGAGGGTGATAGGGCAACTTGCGCTAAGCCGGATGAGGACCAAAAGTGCGAGGTGCAGCTAGTCGTGATAAGCCACCTGCAACTTCGGAATGGCGGAGTCAGAACGGCAATCTCGGTATCTACGCACGCACCAATGTAATAAATTTCATATCATCACGCTAAAGCCAATGGGATTGTTCCCGATCTACCCCGCGTTTGCTAGTGTGCGAGTGCAGATTGTGGGACGATGGCCTGACAGTCTGCCAGATGATCTCATCACGAGGGTTGTTACTTGGGAAGGTCCGGACCTCCGAAGGCAAGGATACATCATATACTTTGAGAGAAAGAACCCCCTACAAATATTACCCCCGATGTAACATGACGTAAGAAATTTCTGCGGAATTTTACTCTCAGGAACGGAATACTACAGGGCAAGTATCAAATCCAGGATGCACTGGAACGAGTGATGCCAATGAGGGATGAGTACTCCATGGCGATTGTAGAAAGTGCAAACGCTAGCACAGGCGCCTTATAAATTTGTATGAGATAAAAGCACATAATGTGTGGAATTTGGGGGGGCTTTGAGTGTTTCGTGCTGTCGGCAATGGTTCTTGGGGTGTCGCCTACTGGCTCGGAATTTATCTGTTTCCTCTACTCTCATGCTATTTGGTTGTACAATTTCGGAATTTCCTAGAAACCATTCCGTTCCGCGATCTGCATTCGAGATCGTCAAGTGCCGCACCGCTACTGCTCTAACCAATTTCTATGACAAGTAGCCGCATCTATCTTCATCTCACAATGACCGAGACCTCCTGACCCTTGGAAGTCTCTACCCTCATGTCAGACCCCTTCCCCCACTTAATAGAGACAAGATCGTTCTCTTCATCTCCAACCAGAACTGACCCGCTGATGTCCTCAACCAGGGCTCTGCGGGGTGCCACCATGATTTCCGTCCCTTCCTTGCCAAGTCGCTTCAAGTACTCCTTGCTCCGCTGCTTCACGCCGAGAATCTCCGTTCCAATCTCGTACAGTGGCGTGGCGCTCCAGGCGTGGCAGTCACTGCGCACGCTGCTCTCACTCTCAGCCCACGTTGTAAGGTTCTGGGAAATCATCTTTTGCCAGGGCTGGATCAGTGTGGGCCAGCTCTCCTCGTAGATACCAGCCTCACTTGCGGCACGGAACAGGTAGAAGCCCATGGCGAAACTGGCCTTGGCCATAGAGTATTCCTCATGGCGGGAGATGGTCTTGCTCATCAGCTCTCGGGCTGCGTCATTGGTTTCGAGACATCCAGACAACACTGCAAATGTCTGCACATGTTGACTGAACTGGCCTGCTGCTTTCGGTCCGTCAAGGAACAATCCAGTGCTTTCATCAAAGCACTGACCGCGCACAGCTTGAACGATGCTCTGCTGGCGATCAATGTACTCCTTGGCGGTATCATTTCGCCCGACAAACTTACAGAGCTCGCTGGCTTTGAGAAGAGTGTAGGCATAGATCAGACTGTGGAACGTGGCGCTGCCAGTCTTGTAGTAAGCAGGCGGCACAGCCATGCCCAAGAATCCCTTACCAGGTGAGATCCACCCGTCTATCCAGTCAACAAACGCCCAGCAGTCTCCGTCAAACTGGCCAACGAGACCTAGCTCGGTAATCCGTCGGTCAAAGTAGTTGAGCACTCCGTCAATAGCCCCGAGGTACTCTTTAACCAGGCGCTCGTCGCCAAAGTGCACCATGTGATCGTATACCATCAACACCCAGAAGAGGGAGAAGGTGGGAATGTTGATGCAGCGCGCAGGATTAGGGTAGTGGGTTTCGATGAGACCATCATCGCGTCGGGAAGCGTAAAACTCGTGCATTGTCTTCCTAGCGAGGCGGTCATCGCGGGAGAGAAGATAAGTAAACAGGATCTGGCTGCGAGAGTCCATGGAAAATTGACTTTGTTCGTAGAAGGGGCAATCTTCATACGTCTCGTGTAGGCAGTTCTTTATGGTGTTGAGACTAATGTCCCACAGATTGTTTATCAGCGGTGACGAGGTCTGAATTGTCGTGGCTACATTAAGAGGATAATATGTCGAACGGTACGAGAACTTGCTCACGTCGAGCGGTTCAGTGCCGGTTTTGATGGTAATTCGGATGTAACGAAAGGTGCGAAACCAGAACGGGCTATACTGATTCAGCCCAACGTGAGGCTTATAAATGTCGACGGGTCCGTAAAGAGTGCCGTTGCGGAAGTCCGTTCGGTCTCCTTTGCGTCGGGGCTGGCCCATTTCGAAAGCTGGCTCATAGCACTCGGAGCAGAGGAACTCGATTTCAGGTCTGGCTTGAATATCGCCGTCAAATTGGCACGCAAAATCGAGGAAGCCGGTGGTCAGGGCCTTGGTAGGTTAGCGGATGGATGTAAGAACATGGCTGGAGATTGACGTACCTTGACCTCGATATCGACGGTATGGGTAGAGTTGGAAGCCAGAGACAGCGACTTGCCCTCCAGGATGAGGGAAGTCCATTCTTCTGAGGTGTTTGGCCCAGAGGATGTCACCACTCCGTCAAACTTGGCAGCGTCTTCAGATAAAGATGGGATTTGGCGAGGAGTGAGGCGGCGAGGGTCGAGCATGGGCGACATTTTGCCAGTGGCCCTGATGACAATAGCTGCCGCCCATGCTGAGTCGTCAAACTCGGGCTGGGCATATCCGCGGTCAAGTAATTCTCCATCGGCTCTCTCGTTAAGATTCAAGAATGAGGGTCCAAGCCGGTAGTCCCATTCTGATTCGTCTGCCATGCGAACGCCGACGTCCAACTTGGCCTTCCATGACGCGTCGGTCTTGATGCTTTGGCCCTGTATCGGTCAGTATTTTCCTTCTACTATGAGTGGCTAGTCATACGGGAAGGTCGCTGCAGAGGATAAACCCAGGCAACGCGGTGCGGACCATGGAAAAGCATCCCGGATGGCTACTGGAGAATCGCAGCACTCGGGCGGCCAAAGTATTGAGGCCCTTGGTGAGGTAGGGCGTGATGTTGACCGTCTCGTAGTTCCACCGCGCTGCGTAGCTCTTGCAGGGGCCGAAGCTGATGGACTGGCCATTCAGGTACAGGCGATATCTGGTATCGGCAGAAACATGCAGCAGCACATCCTGCTCTGGGACCTGGTCCAGCTGGAATGTCCTTCGCAGCGAGACGAATTGTGCGGGGAAGGCGGCGTCGTCAAATGCGGGGACCCAGATCCATTCCGCGCCGGCGGCGGCGAAGGGAGTAGTCATTGTGACTGAANNGANANTGTCAAACCAGATACCTGTAGCGGCCCTAGGCCGCGTTGAGCCATGGCTACCAGAAGATCGTTGTTTGGGAGTTATCGTTGCTTATTGAAGGCGGCCAATCGCAGCATCAGTACCCAATATTGTTGCACCTGGTGCGATGGGGATGTTGGGCATTCAGCTCTCGGCTATCAATGGTGATGAGGTCGGGGAAATGATGACAGACCGCCGCGGATGAACCCGGATAATCCACAGCTCTGCATTCCTCAGGCTCTCAAAGCAGTGGGGTCAAATATCTAAATCATTTGCCTCGGCCCGGATTCGTGGCTTGAGTAGGTTTCCATAGCCAGCCTGGCTTGCCTGTTTAGCCCGGTGCGGATGCAATGTGTCAGAGCACTGGACTAGACCAGCCCGGCCCGGGGCTACTAATGAGTGGCAGGTTCCCCCCTTCAACGTGAAGAGTACCCAGATTCAATATTCAGGTTTCCTGATGGACTTCCAATGCCGCAGTTTGCACCATTCGCAAAATCGCACTATTCCAAAACAGGGCAGGGGTGGAAATGCGTGCTACCCAATATGAAGAATGAGTATCTATTTGGACGGAAAGATTCTACTAGGGTTGAGACCGTCTTGTAATCAAAGTGATTCTCGACATTTGACGTCTGCAATTTCGAATAGCTGGTCTATGCCATTTTCCACAAGAGCCAGATAGCCTAAATCTTTTGTTCGCTCCTAGCTGGCTTAAAAGATGGCACAGCTATGACGACGAGGAGGAAATCCGCATCTCGCGCGATCACATTAGTCATACGGCGGCCCGCACGCGTCGCAGTTAGTTAACCAGCGATGGAGGCCACCGATGGAGTCGATTAACTCGTGGAAGCAAATGTTGTATTTCTTCATCAGCTCGCTCTGGGTGTGCCACTCCCCAGATATCATGGCGGGCAATTCAGACACTGAATGTGCTTGTTTTTCGCGTTATAAAGACGTTTAAAATAGATTGTCTCCCGAGCTGATATTTGTACGATGTTGGCATGCTGTTGGTCCGGCTCCTGGTCAGCGGTTTGACTACCTCCCACTTCGACAAAGCTCAGTTCGTTCCATGTGCCACCGACCTAGATCTCCTGTGTCGTTTCGCCCCACACGTCTCACTTGAATGCGACCTCTTCCAAAATCTGACCGGATATACTCTTGCGACAGAATCCAAAACACCCGGGGGGCCGTGAAGCTGTTACATCTATGTCTGACATCAATGTGTGAAACAATTTGTAGGAAGTGGGTTGGCCTCTGAATCTCATTGAGGTCAACGCAAAGTGGAAAGGCTATTCACCGGCATTATAGATGAAGTGTTTAGGTTCTGATTGACCTTCTTGAGAAGTGGTATTGGGATATCTGTAGAAATTAGAGAAACATAATTATCTTTTGCATCCCGCCGCCATTAAAATAAATGTTGTTGGACCGGTTCGAATCTATACAACGTCCTGCGTCCGACAATTCTTCCTTCAAGATGCAATTCTTGGGACCAAGCCCTCAGTCTATGATTGCCTTCTTGAAGAGATTGTCGTTTGATATGACATTGACAGGTGTTCTTCGTCGCCGGTTTTATGAGATTTGCTGGTATCCTCCGTCACTTGAGATCGTTGAATATTTGAGCCTTGCCATATACGAAGATAGGGGCGAAGTGATAGCAAGACGGCAATAATCAAGCCAGTTTGTCCGTCCGCGACGGCAAGAGCTTCTGCGAGATATTGTAAGCGTTGGTGGTGTGAGTGGATTTGAGATTCAACTTACCACCAGTGGTGATGTATGGAGTTGGTGTAAAGACAGCTTGTACAACAAACCATCTGGAGAGAGTGACGGAGACATTGAAGAAGCCGATAGCGAAGGTAATACTCGCGCTGATCTTCTGCGCCTTCGTCATCGCTGTTCGATTAACATTGACGAGTGGAAATATAAAAACTGATATACGATTAGTTATATGCGAATTGACAACTAATTGTAAACTCACTGAGCACATCAGCCGTGAAATGGAAAGCCCAGCCAATATTGTCATTCACCGTCGCACAATAATCAGTGCAAGGCTCAGTAAGCGACCTATGGTCAATAATTAGCATTGTCGGAGTAAATGCAATAGAAGTAAAGAACTTGCCAGTAGCAACCAAATGGACACATGAAAAAGATCATGGCCATGGTTGTAATGAATCCAATAACACAATACGCCATGAGACAAAACAGTGAGGTCCTAACTCGCTGAGAGCCCTGCCCAAAGATTTCGTAAAAGAAGGCAAGGACGGCGCCTTTGATACAGTACTGCTGAATGTAGAATGGGAAGTACAAGATGTAGAACGTCTGTTTTTTTAAGCTGTTAATAAATTGACTTCCTTCAACGAATAATATCCACACGCCATGTACACGTACTCGATTAACTTCGACTTGCACAGATAATGGAGCTTCCCACTGTTCCATTGTGAATTTAATGTTTGGTTCGTAGACTCCTTTTTGGAACAGGGTGATGTCGACGGCATTTAACGAGATGCCAGCAGCGAATGCTAAAAAGATAAACACATCACTAATAGCCAACCCTCGTCCGAGATGATTGATTCGCAGATTCAGTCGCGCGATGATGAGGCAGAGAGCGATGCTGGTCAACAGCCACTCAATGGCCTGGAATACAATTAGTTGGACAATTGGTATGATTGGCAAAGTTGTGTATACATACAATGAGGGCCTCTCCTGATATGCCCGCCATCGTTGGTGGTGACGAGTGAGGACCGGTTTGAAGAGTGGCGTCACAACGCAACACTCAGGATCTAGGGATGAAATCAAATCAGGTCGATAGATGCTGACGTCTGACGTGTCGAGATGGCCGATCTCCTTCTTTAAAAGTTCTCGCACAAAAAGGTTCGGGCTAGATTGGCTAAGATTCCGCATCTAGTGGCTGTTCCCTCAAGCCGAGATGGGAAGTTGATCCATCGTCTTCAAGATCGAGACCAGCAGAGTCTAATCCGGCTTCGCACAGACCTGTCAAAGCGCGCCGGCTGTCAGCTTTACAGCTTATCTTCAATGTTAAAGTTCGCGCCCGATGTCAACGCGCTTGATCGGCATTTCTGCGGGAGCGTGTCCGCTCTAGTTCCGCCCGCCGGAAGAGGTGACGTACTGCTGTAAACCCACTTCCAGATATGACTTCCCAAGAGTCTGGTTCCAGAACTTCAGAGACCGGAGAGCTCCGCAGAGACTGGATATGGCAGCGGCGTCTTTCTTAGACACGAGCACCTCGCCCAGCAGCTCCATCTTATGCCAAGGGTTGCTTGACGGGCTGCATTGGGCTCCTGTACTCCCTACCTGCTTTTGCTAGCAAGCTGAATCTGCCTTTGGGAAGATAGCCATAGCCGTCCATTCTGGCGTGATCTGTACTAAATCGATCTTGATCGGAACGTGCCACATTCCAAAGTTCAAGCTAATCACACTCTATCGAGTTTGCTACTGTTTTTGTGGGCCGGCACCATCTCTGCTTCAGGATTAGGTCAAACATAATTGCTGGCAAGCCGAATGCGGCGCGTTCTAGATTGATGCTATCCACTATGGAAAATGTCTTCCCGAGGAGGGGCTTGGTTCCGAAGTCCCAAGAGGCCGTTTTGGAAGGGTGCTTCCGTGTCTGTCCCTGACAGGTGCGTTCAATCACTCACTAGCAAGGTTGGAAAATGTCATTTAGCCGTAGAAAGCCCCGAGATAACACCCTCTCGCCAACTCCAAAGACCAGCCCAAGTCGATCCCGGGCCAGCGATGACTGGGCCAGCGACGACGCATAGAAATGCCACCAATGCGTCTCGGGTGGTTATGTATCCCGAGCGTCGCAGGTCCCACACGGCATACAAGTTGTGAATTGTAATGCAAACGACAGCCAATCCCACGTCGCTTTTTATGAAAGACAGGAACATTGAGAGAGTCCAGCCGCCCTCAAAGCCAGAGGGCCCCGCAGTGGATATTTCCGGATGGAAGTAGCCATATGATAAGATTCCCAAATGCGCAGTGGCTTGGGTGGCGAAAGCAAATCCGTAGACGAACTGTAGCATCGGGACATCCGCGGTTGTATAACGATCAAGATGGGGCGTTTTGCTCTTCCGTTGACACAATCTGAAGACAGAAGAGAAAGCAGTCGTTAAAATCGGGAGAAGTGCTGGCGCCATCTGTGACAGAGATGCCCATCCGTTCGTGTTCTTGAGATTGCCTAGTGGCGCCAAGATCATCATCGTCGGGAAGATGTAGCCAAAAGTCAATGCTGGCACCAAAGATTTCCCAACTGCCGGTTCAACGAAGCGGCCCGCGGGCGCATCAAACGGTAGAGAAGCTGTGAAGAAGGCGAGCAATGGAAGTGCTCGGCAAATGCCGAAGACTTGCAGGCCAACCGTGTAAGGAAATGAGAGAGCTGATAGCGTGCCCTCGTTGCCAGCTCTGTACGCCTCCACCGTGTAGGTAAGCAAGGGTGAGATAGACTGAGATAGAAGATAGATCAACGGCAACAAAGAAGCCACATCAGACTTGAGCATCGGATGCTCCATGAATGACGCAACTATGTTGGCTGTCTCGTTGATAACATGGCTGTCGCCCCTTGAGCTTTCCATCTCTTCACACTCTCCCGCCCCGCATGATGGTATCTGTCGTGAACCAAAAGACATCCAAAAAATGACACCCATCGCCACAGTGTAGAGCAGTCGAATGAAGGTTGCTCGTCGGTTTGTGAGAGGTCTAGCGGGAAGTTCATGATGGTATGGCACCGCACGGGGCCGAGTGGGGATAGGGAGCTTATTCACACGCGAACCAGCTAGAGTTCGCCCGCCAAGAATGCGTAGAGGGCTGTCGTCTCCGGCTAGCGGCCCAAAAACATGCCATACGAGTGTAGAGATGATGGGCTTCTCAAAAGCCAGAAGGGCTTGCATTCTTTCCGACGCCGATATAGTGAGCTTGGCTCGGTCGTGGCGGGCATTTTGCATCTGTTGGCAGATGACGTTGACGTCTTCGGTGCTGAGGCCGCTGAGGCCCTCCTTACGCTCGTCTCTCTTCTCCAACAAGGCGTTGACGAATTCCGCAACTGATTCCATTGCGCCGTTGGCTCCCATCCCGCTGATTGGATTCGGCTGGAACTTTGTCAGTGGCAGATCACGACTTGCTCATTGGGTCTTACCTTGTGTGCCGAATCTCCAATGAGTAGCATGCGGTTGAAGAACCACTTTTCGAAAACCACTTGATGGAGCGGGGTCAGAGTTGATGCTATGCGTTTGGCATAAACCTGGCCGAAAGTGAGGCTTTCCGTGATGAGCAAGGACTGGTGTTCCTTGACGAAAAGTGCCTCATCCTCCCTGGTGTATCTGGGAATTTCCTTGCCGTACTTTGCTTCAGGCAGCTTGACGAACAAGAACCAGTACACCCGGTCGTGCGGGCCAGAGCAGACGAGAAACGCCTTCTGGTCTCCGGTAGTGAAAGACTGTTCGTTTTTCGGCCAGCCGGCGACTTTGTGCGCGATACCGAAGCTGCACTGGTAATAGCAAGGGACACGGTCCTCCTCGCCGGCGGGAAAGTATCCTGGCTGAGTTTCTCCCGCAATGCGCGACATTTCTCTTCTCAGAACGCTGTGGATACCATCAGCTCCAATAACTATGGAGCCGTGATGGACCTGGCCGTCTTGAGTCGAGACCTGAACACCAGAACCACTGGTTTCAATCTTCTTGACCTGGCTACGAAGCAAAACTCGGTCCTTGTGTTCTATTTTGTCAAACAACACCTGCAATAGCCACTGTCTATCAAAAAAGATGACCGGATACCCGTGTCTAGGGCGAATCAGCAATGTTCAGCAATTGGTCCGACTCGACTAACCGGTTTTCCAAGTGATCAAGCACATGGTCTGTGAACGCCAGAGACGTGCCATTGCTGGCACGAATGTTGAGGTTGTCAGTCTCGCCGTCTTTCGCGATCACTCTCACAGCATCATAGCAGCCGATCTGGTCCAGGATGAGCAACCCATTCGGCATCATTCCGATACTCGCGCCCACAGGCGGCGCGATATCGTCATGGGCTTCTAAGATGACATAGTCGATGTTAAATTTCTCAAGGAGGACTGCCAGAGTAAGGCCAGCAATTCCTCCTCCAGCGATAATGATCTTGAAGTCGCTGCTTGGCGCCATGATGCCCAAAAAATGAGGAAACGCGTCAATTGAAGTTGAGCTTGCGGGTTTTCCGCTGACGCGAGGAGGACACATTAGCGAGCGGTAAGGGGGCCTGACAGGATGTGATCGTAGCGCTGACTCAGCGATTCTTGAATCCTTCAGGATGAAGCTACTGCAACATCATGGAGTCAGGTCCGATCTGACGAAAGTACAACACATAGTCTCCTAATTCCTCGTCATCTATCATCACAATTCATCATGAGTTTCAGATTCTTCAATTGGGCTCATATCGGGTTTTTCGTCCATGAAGTAGTCATTTCAGCACAAAGGAGGCCTTCAAATTCCGTCTTACAGTGGGGCACCCTAATATCTCCCATGAGGTTGAGGCCAGGGGCAGCGTCATTTCTCAGGCCCGCAATCGTACGGGCCATGCACAAAGATTTATCCCTATTTGAATCAGCTGACTCGTAATAATTCAATCTCAAGTGAATGGATAGAGCCCAATATTGCCAATTATCACATCGCCGCCGGAAGCCACGGATCTGACATGACTATAATTGTGGATCCATTTACGTTGAGCAGTTGCCCCAACACATTTGCTCTGCTCACGACTCACGGGATCCAATCATAGTCAGACTAGCGGCTCCTTAAATCGATCCAGCACAACCATGAACAGGAATCTAGTGTGTAGAGATTAAACGTAATTGAATATTAGGCAAAGAAATCTAATTTCGCTGGTACATGCTTTCAAATCTAATTAATACGACCATAACATCGCCTCCAGACAAGTCTCAGGCCTTTTTCGCCTTTCCAAACTTGAAATTCCACGACTTGACCCGAAACACGTAATAAGTCATGACGGCAACGAATACATTGAACAAAATGAATGCCCACATGATTCCGTAATTCCTCCACCGTTCGCTGTAGAAAATGTTGCTGCCTGCGAGATATTGGTCTGCGACGGTCAACGAGCAGTATCGGCACTGTTCGGTATCTCCCGGGTTTTGCAGTGATCCGGTAGCGTCGCTCAAGAAGTCAGAGAGGTATTCGCCACAGGTTTGACCGCGCGGCGGGTCAAATACCGACGTCTCGTCAAGAGAACATTCAACAGGGCGGTCGTGCAATAGCGTCGAGGCGATACCACCGACCCAATACGTAAAGGGTGAGACCCGATACATGAAGATCCAGAAGCCTGGTAAAGCGTCGGGTGATTGAAGAACACCACAGAACGTCAAGCTCATGAGGACTAGGAGAGTAACGACACCCGAAGCTGTTTGCGCGTCAGGGAGAGCGGCCACGGTCATTTGTGCAAACGAGCTTGCGTAGAGAAGCAGCTGGATCGCGAAGAGCACGACGAGTCCTTGGCTCGCAGAGCTCTGGACCCCAACAACGGGGTAGACGAGACAGGCATAAATAATGACGCCGGTGATAATCTGGTAAGGAATCTCAACGCAAACACTCGCAATCATGAATGCTTTCCACGAATACGCTTTGCTGGGTCGCTCGCGGACTTCGTAGAGTGCGCGCTGCGACAGGAAATACGGCTGAATCTGCAAAAGAGGTTAGAATGAACCGAAATAGAGCATAATCCGAATATGCATACCTGTTGTACGAGTGTCGAAAATATGGTGATTACCATAAAGATGGCGAAGATGACATTCTGCATGCCTGCCAGTGTGCCTTTGGCGTTGTAGAATGAAAAGCCAATGAACAGGCCCGCTGCGAGACCAAGGATAAACTTGGCAAACACATAGCTGGGAGTTCGCCAGTATTGTTGAAACGCTCGGCCCGTTACAGCTGCGACTTGCACGCCAAAAGGCATGGCAAACTCCGAATGGGCACCAGACTCCTCTCGATCTGCGCCAGGGTCTTGGGCCTTTTCAGCATGAATCTGCTCGATGTGCTGCATGACTCCTTCTCGCTCCTGACTGCCTAGCCAAATACTGTGCCAATCTTGGCCATTTGAGCTGGTTCCTTGATTGACGACCTCGAGCATGAATTCAGCAGGGTTCTCTTCGTCGCCGCACTGTCGCGCTCCGTTGGTCTCAAAGTAATCAAGAAGGGTTCTTGAGTTCGTTCCAATATCTCCAAAGTAGACTGTCTTTCCCCCGGCGGCGAGGAAAAGTAGGCGGTCGAATTGCTGGAACAGGATGGCGCTAGGTTGGTGGACAGTGCAGAGAACGGCCTGGCCTGCATCGGCGAGCTTGCGGAGGAAAGCGCAGATGGCCCAAGAGCTCTGAGAATCGAGACCACTGGTAGGCTCATCAAGGAAAATTAGAAGCTTCGGTCTCGCTGCGAGTTCAACACCGATGGTGAGTAGTTTCCGCTGCTCGATGTTGAGACCTTCACCAGGGATACCAACAACAGCATCGGCGAAGTCCCTCATGTTGAGCATATCGATGACGTCCTCCACGAAGCTGTACTTGTCTTCTTTGCTTACAGTGGCTGGCTGACGGAGCATGGCGCTGAACCGGAGGCTCTCGCGCACAGTTGCTGTTTCGAGATGGAGATCTGTCAATGAGTCAGAGAGCGAACTTGGGAAATATCAGGGCAGGGATCGAGCTAAGCATACCTTGTTGCTGGACGTAACCAGTCTTGCGCTGGAAGCTGGCGTTTAACGGCTTGCCGTTGACGAACATGTCTCCAGTAATGACACCCATCGTAGTCCGCTGAGCCAATACATCGAGAAGCGTCGTCTTGCCAGCACCACTCACTCCCATAAGGGCAGTGAGTGTTCCAGGCTTGACCCATCCAGAGACATTGCTCAGCAGTGTCCGTTGAGCTCCCTTGATTTCTACATCGTATTTGACATCTTTCCAGGTGAAAATGTCGCTTTGGGTTGATGCCAGCGCGTTCGAAGAACTCTCGTTGTTTCCACCAGTGGCATCAGGCATTGTATCGCCTTTCACGCCGTTCTTCAGATGGTTCGGGGCACTGCCACGCTTGAAGATCAATACCTCAGCGGCACTGCTAGTAGTCGAATTGATCTCAGTGGCGATAAAGTAGACGATCATGAAGAAGAAGAGGAAGCCAAGAAGGATTCCAAAATTCCTCCAGACGTGGCTGTGGTAATATTGGTAGTTGGTCTCGATAAAAGCGTCGCCGGAAACGAATTGCTGCCCAGCAACAGCTCCAACGGTGGAACAGATCCACGAGTCTCCAACCATAGGCGAGTATGGAGGAACAAATGCAGCACAATCGTATTTCTGTCCGTGGAATTCGTTTGCGATCAAAATCTCAAATGCGTAGTAGATGGGGTTGATCCAGCGGATCCAGGCAAACCAGTCATGCATCTGCGGCACGGGGATCACGAAACCAGTGTATATGACCAATGCGAGAACCATTACACCAGCGAGTGTCATGGCCTTGGAAACGGTTGTCGTAACTGCTGCGAGTGTCCTGAAGATTGCACTCATGACAAACGTCGAGATGTAGGTGACAAGGAAAAAGATGAAGAACTGTCCCGCTTCTTGCCGGAGGCCAGACATGAAGTAGATGACAATATTAAAAACGGTTGTTGACACAAACTTGATGGGAATGTCGGCAACGATTCCAGAAATGGCCTCGGCGGCAGGGTGATAGAACGCATACGAGGCATGTTTTTCGACGATGGGCCGCTGCGAGTAGAGGCTGTTGATTTCCGAAATAGCCGTGAGCGCATTGAGTAGAATGGCCTGGAAAAGCACTGATCCTTTAGAGTAGAAGCCGGCGGTTGTATTCGGGGTGCCGTAGAAGACGGAACCGATGATGAGAGCGAGGACAAATGAGATGAAGGTGGACGTGGCTGTGGCGGATAAATCATTCCAAATTCGTTGGTAGGCCCGTTTCGTGGTGAGCCCAACTTGCATTGCCAGGCTGATCATGTATGGCGACTTGGGGCGAACATTCTTGGACTGGCCGAGGTTTTTTCCTTCTCGCATCGCCGTGATATGGTGGCCCTGCGGGTCGACGGGGAACTCTTCCTCGTACTTCTCGACTTGGCTCTGGAGAGCTGCGTGCTCGGGCGACTCGCGCCAGTACTTCTCGAAGTCTTCGGCCGTTCGAGGAACCTTGTTCTCCATTCCTGGAATGGCGATTCGCTCCTGCGCATTCGTCACGGACGTGAGAAAGTCGCCAGTTGTCTGGCGTTGCGGGCAATGCCAGCCCATCTTCTCAAAGTACGGCCTCGCGGCATGGGCTGGTCCGAAGAAGATCTGGCGTCCTTCGTAGAGGACAACGGTCTTGTCGAACAAATCGTAGATGGCCTGACTGGCCTGGTAGATGGCCACAGCATGAGCGCTGCCTCCTAGATCGGCGGCCAGTCGCAGTGACTGGACAAATTTGAATGCCGTGGCTGAGTCAAGACCTCGGGTGCTATTCTTGTCAGTTCGTGCTCAGTTTCATATGGGAGGTTTTATGAAGCCTTACCTGTTATCCCACGCAGCCAGAGGGGATCCAGCAAGCATCATCTCAGCAATGCTGACGCGCTTGCGTTCTCCTCCAGAAACACCGCGAATGAAGTCGTTTCCGACCTTTGTATTATACGTGTGGCTCAGGCCGCAGACGGCCATGACGATCTTTGCTGACTGCGTTTGAAACTCAGCTCGGGATTGGCCCTGTAGCCGATTCGATGGCGCTCGACTGGCAGCGGCAAACTCGAGTGTCTGCCCGACCGTCAGCTGGGGAAAGTGCTTATCAACCTGCGAAGCAACCATGTATTAGCTTTTGGACTTGGTGAATTGTGAACCACGAATCAACACGTTACCTCTTGGTTATATGTAGCTTCTCCCTTGAACTCTTTCATCATTTCCTTCTGGGGGATTCCGTTGTAATGGATGAGAGACTCGTCGGAGAGGTTAAGTCCAGAAAGCTGGCCCGTCATGGTCTTCAGCAATGTGCTGCAGCCCGAGCCCGGACGTCCCAGAACGATCAAAAGCTCGCCGCTCTTCAAAATACCATCCGACTTGTGAAGGATCATTTTGGGTTCTTTCTTGCCGAAGCTAAAGTGCTCGCCCAGTCGAAGTGGAGCTTGAAGAAAAGACCCGACGGTCTGTTGGAGTTGTAGAGCGTCGCCAGTGCCCGAGACTGTGAGGTTTTGGTAGGCTACACCAGCCTGTTTGAGGCTGATGCCTTCCGCCTGGAGCTCATTTATCGTGTTTTGCAGCCATTTTGCGAGATCGAAGGACTTGCTCTCCGGATCGAGTGCCAAGTCAACAAGGCCGATTGTGCTGTCGGTTTCTGGAATCGTCGCATGAGAAGCACGTCGTCGTTGTGACATGGCCGTCGCAATTCTTCGTAGCTCCATTCTCTCATCTTCGTCGAGCATCATGCTTGCGTTTCGGTTGGACAGCCTGTGGTCGTCCATTTCAAGGGTGTCGTCGTGAGAATCTGTGGATGACCGAGGGGGCGCTGAATCGGTAATAGAACCGTCCACCACACCAGTAAAAGGCATGTTTGCCTCTGGGTGGGTTTCGGTCGAAGGTAGCTGGTATGACATATTTAGATAGGATAAAGGTCACTTTTCCTCAGAGCTGACTGTCAAGATCGGTATATCGATCGCCTGACAGAGTCAAGAGGAAGGTGAGAGTGGTTGTTGATAAAGCTTCATGCGGAGACTGTCCTTCCATTGTTGTCTTTATAGTCTAATAGCTGTCCAAGCACACTCCTATGTCATCTTAATCGACAGGCACTCGTGTTGTGGAGCCCATCTCAAGGCTATGATGCCCCGGCGACGGGACCCTGGCGGCCCCGACACATGCCGACACGGACTGTAGCACAGCCATCATCTGGTACTTGGATCCCCAGGTTGCAGGGGGTGCGGCAGATAAGGCGATTGGCCGTAAGAGGCCTAGTTCTCAGATAATTGACATCCAAGCTTAGCTTTCTGAATGGACAAGACCATGATCAAAGCGGTAAAGCGGGGAGGCTAGGCCATCGCTTGCCAGCTCCATGACTCCGTCAACGGATTTAGTAGCGGGACTTCGGGGTGTTGGACTTGCCGACAGTCTGTTCCCGACTTCCTCAACGCCATGGCGAAATATCAACGTCATGCCTTTCGGGTTCATCCAACTGTCCACACGGTCGACACACATGCCGTCAACGCCGCGATTCTGTCCGCTTCTAACGCAAGTCAGATTAATCGGGCTGCGCAACGGATACCTTAGTATTCTTGACTGGAAGTGACGTATGCAAGTTGCGGAGAATAGGAGTCCCCGATGAAGCCAGTTTCACGCGGTGAAAATGACTTGCGCATCTCCGATATCCAGGACCATGAAACTGGAGGCCGTACTGTGCCCAACCTCATCACAAAAATGACGTAATTCCAGTATTCGGTTGATCGAAAAGCCCAGTGACTAAGCGGGAAAGGTTTGTTTAGTTTAGTTGAGAAATTCGGCATTGTCCCAGTGTTAAGCTCCGTAGACACACCTACCCTAAAGCCATTCATCGACGATGTGTTTTACCGTCACAGCAACAAACACCACATGAGCTGAGTCACCAAAGATGTGGTAACGATGTATATTTATTTACCTAATTTGCTGTGAAATGGTTGAGAAAATGACTCATTGCAGAGAAACATTAGGATGAGTGTAGAACCGAGCAGTGTCAATAATGAAGTGAAGAGCCCATGTAATGGATTTCCGACATGTCAGGTCTGTGTAGTACTCCATAGCATCGATTCAATAAACTCGGTATACGACGAATCCAACAGAAAGTATGAACACATAAATGCCACAAAGCCCCGCCGGAGTGTTAGCAATCCCGTCATGAAGCGCTCTGATCGGCCGGATATGCCGCTGACTAAGCGCAATTCGGGCGAATTCACGCGGCCATAGCTTCAGACCTTGATATTCTCACAACCAAGGCCATGGTGCAAATTACCAATCAGCATAGACAAAGTCCGTGCAAACCATCAATGCATACGAGGGGCGACACGTCGATTTGCGGCTGAACAAGCAGCAATGTTATTGACCGGCAATTCCGAATCATCAATGACGTGTAAGTATTCTTTCGCCGTCAGCGCTAGGCCCTAACAAAGGACCCCTAAATGCAATTCGCTGCATGGACACAACATTTGACCATGGACAGAGAAGGGCTCATTTCATCCGACAGACAAATCATCCCAACCACATAAAAGTGAGCCAGTTCTCTGATAATGTAGAAGATAACCACAACATCAATCAGCCTTACACCTTTACAAAAAGACTTTGGTTCGTCCGGAAACGCATGAATGCAACCAACCCCGTTGCACCAAGCGCAAGTGCACCAGCGTAAAACATGGCTGGACGATAGGCTTGCAGCCCAGAGTCGGCCCCTCCATATGACTCAAGCAGATATCCCGCAATAGGGGCGCCCTGGATAGCAAGAGTGAGCGATGAACGATTGTGCCACATCAAGGAGTTATGCCGATGTCACTCACCATCAGATACCCCCCAACCCATCCGGTAACAATCATTCCCATGGCAACCGATACCCTGGCAGACCCAAAGGTATTGCTTACAACCGTGGGCATGGTGGCGAAAAAGCCGCCGTTTGAAGCGCCATTGACCACGACAAAGACGGCCAACGGAGCCAGCGAGGTGGAGGCTGGCCAGAGAGTGAGCATACTGATCGCAGTTAACATCAGAGAAACCATCAGCGTGTTCAAAGGCCCGAAGATATCGCAAAAATGGCCGCAGATGATCCGACCAACTGCGGAAGAGAAGTTGAATGCCGCAAGGAGTCCAGCACCAGTGCTCGAGGATAATCCCATGGAGCGGCTATAAAGAGGGATGAAAAATGGAGGAACAAAGAGCGGAAAGGTTCCTATGGCACCGACAGCGAAGATGAGAGCGAATGCTGGGTCTTTAAAGAGGCGCCTGTTTTGTCTTTAGCATGTGAGGAGAACGTAAGGCATATTGGGGCCTACCACTCGATGAGACTAGCCGTGCGAATAGGTGTTCGCTCTTGGATGAACCAGGCCGCCGGGAGCCCGGTGACAAGTGTTGCAATCCCAAGAATACGGTAGGTCCAAGCTGGGCCAAACTTCAGGATCAGGGCGTCCAGACCATAGCTGGTGACAGCACCTCCAAGGCCACCTCCTGCAAAGACGATGCCATTTGCTAAGCCGCGCTTTCGGTTGAAGTACTGAGCCGGCGTCACCGAGACAGTCTGTAGAGTCTGTTAGTGTGTCTGTCTACGGAGATGATTAGGTCCTTACCATAAAGCATAAGCTGAGACACAGTAAGTATGAATAAATATAAACGCATAAAGTCAAAGGGATCTTTACCTCAATCCTAGGCCAAGGAGAATTCCACTAGTGAAAAATAGCCCGGCAATGTTCTTCACCGCAAAGCTGCTCGTGATTGCCGATAGCCCGAGGAATGATACGCCTAGCATCGCGGTGCGCTGCGATCCCATCCATCGAATGACGCGCGCATTGATAATGGCCAGGGCGCTGATGAGTGCCGTGGACAACGAACCCACAAAGGCCAAGGTAGATGGAGACCCGATGCCTTCAGTCACGAGGGCATCCTGGATGATACCCCAGCTGTAGCTTGTGCCCACGAACCACCACGCCACGACGGCGCAGGCGGCGATGACTACCCATCCACGGCCACCGTCGGGAACAGTGCTATCAGCTAATCGAGACGCTTCAAGAACTGGATCTGCATCGGTGCCAGATAGATCGTGCGCCGACGACGAGGAATACGGGGCTTCGCGCTGCGTAAGAGTGCTGGTGTTGCCAGCTAGTCGCGGCTCTAGTCGAATCGCTGTGGAGATGGACGAAGCCATGTTAGTCCTATCTAGATTTCTGTTGGCAAGCACAATGAATTCTGGGTTGTGTTGGCTGATTATCACTCAAGAAAAGCCCTGCATCACTAAGTTGTGGTGGCGAGACTTCTAGTCAAAATGTGGCTAGCTGATGTCAGCATCTCCGCCCAAGGGCGTCGTTGACGTTTGCCTCCGCCCGTTCCGGAGCCACAATTCGAACGAAATGAGTTAAGGCAGGAAATGAAATGCGCAATAGTTTTGCTTTAATATCTACAATCAAAGTCGTGTATCTCATATCGACGTACTTCAACTATCAATTTCACGAAGTTATATACACGCGGCTGCACACATAAGGGCCGTCTTAAACAATATCGTGATCGCACGGCTTGTTGAATCCAGTCGACACATCACGCTCATGTAGTGAAAAGGGGTCTCTCACCCTCTTCACACTCGCAGTGGTGGTGTTGACCGGTGTCTTCGGAATGAGCTTGACGCCATCGACAGCAAGCACACTCAACACATGAGCGGCCGCCTTGGCATTGACGGTAATAGTCTCTGGAACGGGATTGGTGATATTGTCGCATGCCTGATGGTAGCAAGCGTCTTGTGCGAGCCCAGTACCCGTGAAAAGTCCGCCCACTGGCTTATTGATGACGTTGAGGAAGGGCACATAGTCGGTGCCGCCGGTGAGGCCGACGGGGGTAACCACGAGACCCTTGGCTGTGAAGTACTCAATGAAGAGGTCTTCAATGACATCAGATCCCGGGGGACCACCTGGGCCAATCTTTTCTCCGGTGCCGTCAAAAACCCCGTAGTAGCCCCGCGATACCATGTCGAAGTTGATGTACAGGAGAAGGTCATTAATCTCCTCGGTGCTCAAGTTGTTCACGTAAAACCTCGAGCCAACCAGGCCATTCTCCTCAGCCCCCCACCAACCGAATCGGACCTTCAGCTTGGTCGAATAGTTTTGTAAAGCCTTGGCCAACTCGAGGATCAGGCTTGTGCCGGATCCGTCATCGTTGATGCCCGGACCAGCCTTCACAGAGTCAAGGTGGGCCCCCAGGACAATGAGATTGCTGCCATCACCTCCCTTGGTCTCGGCAAAGACATTATGAGTGATGCGCTCTTCAATGGTTTGGATGATCTTCACGAATACTTCGACAGTTTCCCCGGCAGTGAGCCGAGCCGTCAATGCCTGGCCAGGCTCCTGATCAATGAGGGCCGCAGGGACGTACTCGTCTGGGTTTGGGGCGGAAAGAGTGCCCGCAGTAAGTTTTGCAGAGTCCGAATTGTAGATGACAACGGCGACAGCGCCAGCAGCCGCCGCCGCCTTAAGCTTCCCGGCAAACGTCGTAGCATCAGGACATAGGCCACGCTCAACCAGGACAATCTTGTCCTCGACATCAAGTCCAGCGTAATTATCGACAGAGCATCCGGCATCGCCTTCAGGGCCGTGAACAAGCTCCCTAGTGACACCCTCCTCAGGCGTGCTGGGAGTATATGTGAGCGCGACAGTGCGGAATACCTCCCCATCGACCGAGACCTCAGCAGCCAAAGTTTCGGTGTAAAGGCCAGGGAAGTCTTGTTTCCAAGCGGTAAACCCCTTGAGCTTGGATACTTCACGGTAGATGAAATCCACGGAGGCATCATATCCGGGAAGGCCAAAAGCACGGTTACCGCCGTTGTCATACGCGATGTCGTTTAGCTTTCGCAAATTCTTCATCAGACTGCCAATCGAGTCAGTAAAGGAGGGCTATAGAGCAATAACGCGAAGACAACAAATAGGATCCATGTCATACCCTTTTTCAGTGATGTGCTTCTGAAGCTTGGAAGACTTGACAATAGGTTTACGATCCTTGCCAGCCTCAGTAAAAGGCGCCAAGAGCGCGAAAAGCGCAGTGGCTGTTGCAAACTTCATGGCTCAATCGTAGAGGCAGAAATCCAAAATTTAATTGTGAGGTTTGATGCCGGATGCACGGTTGGTCTCCAGCCTATCCAGTCGCGTCCACGTCGCGATATATATGTGATTTATTTCTACCTAATTGCTGATCCGGCCCTTCTTTTACTCGGCAAGATGCGTTGATGGTGCAATACATCCCCAAGACATAGCCAAGTGGAGCGTCCATAAACCTCCGACAGGTTTATGGTGGGAATCGGTACGAGTTGTGAAGATCAGGTATTGAATCAGGAAGGTCGAAATGCGACTATGCTGACACTTCGTATCAGCGTCGTATGCCAAGCCGAAGCCGAGGCGGGTCATTCAATGGCCTGCCCAATGCGTAGTAGGCTCTATGTTTACCATCTTCAACCCCTCAGTTGCTCGGGTGGGATTATTATAGACCGGGTGGCCTGACGAGGCAGCGGTTTGTGCTTCCATTGCTCGGTAAGCTTCCTGACAGGGCTGTTCACATATTTATCCCGTCCACACAATGTCGATCGAACATCAACTTGCCCATCCATTATGCATCAGGGACATGGGGATTGACGACATCTGCTAGCGTCATTGCAACAACCCCTCCATTGTGGATGACGATGGATGGAACTTTTGTTTTCTTGGCTGCTTGGCACCTGTGCGTTTAGACGACTACCGATACAACAGTTAAAGCCTATAAGAAAGTGATTTTACTGGGATAGTCACGTACCGAGGGATTAACCGCACATTTAAGCTTAAGACGGTGTGATGGATATGGTGGGACGATTGTGACATATGGTCGCTGCTTATCGACATAAGTTCCTTGACTTCACAATGACGAATGATCCACATGATTGACACATATTTTGAGAAGTATCCACACAATTCAATACAGTATCATGATATTTAAGGAGCTCAATAAGACCCTTTTCCATGTGCTTCGTATAATAATTTAGGGTTGGACCAAACCTTTACTCCATTGCATTGACTCTAGGGTAGCTTAGCGTGGACTGGAATGTGGGGTGTTATTTGGTGACATTTGACAGCTTCGCGAGGTCCAGGTACAAGTTGCAGTGCCCACAGTGCATAATGTGTTACTGGTTAGTAATACATAAGGCCCTGATCCCACAGTCAATCTCCTAGCATTCAGGTAGGCAAAGTACTGGGATTGAACGCTAAGGATCGCTTCCGCTAAGATCAGTAGTAAACCTTAGCACCTTGTCTACCTAAGACCATGAGGTGGTGGGATAAGGCGGACTGGGCTCATGGAAGCTTGCTACTGAAATATCATTTTTCAAAAGCAAAATAATACGCGCAGTGTTGTACTTTATTGCCGAAGAATTGGCTTCGGTAGGATTGGCTATTATCTAAGAGTCTCAGATAGTAAGTACTCTTTGGAATTGCTGGGCGACTATCGATGCTGTCAAACTTCCCATCCCAGTCTTCACACTGGCGCATGTCATTACTCCAATCCGCCAAAGTCCAAAAACCCTCCACTGAAGAAATCCTCCATATTTGGAAAGACAAAGTCTGGCTGGAATTCGTAGCTGAGCGGCGCTGGGGTCGACCAGACGGATGCTGCATCAGTAGGCGTCAGTATTGGCTCGCCGATGGCAGCGGCAATCGGAATTTGTCTTCCGTTCCTAACCCTCTCTGTGGTTTTCAGAGCGATGCGCTGGCTTGAAAATCCCATTTGGTCTCGATTCGGAAAAGCCTTCCGGGCGTCTGTTCGAGAAAACACACTCTGTCCACCTCGTTGGTTGAAGCTGTTGCTGTGGACTCGCGACATGAGTTTCTGCTTCGCCAATCTCCCAAACATGATGGCCCACGTGGTCCCAGGAGCGTTATTTAGCCATTCCTCAAATCGAGTAATGAGATTCAATTTGTGCTCGTCGGAGATGCTCGATTGAGTCTCGTCATAATGAGTGAGGATGAGCGCGCTATAACCGAGACACAGGCATCTGTTTGACGCTATGGAATCCCTAAGAGAGGATGGCATGTTTAAAAAGGTTTCGATAATCGACTGGGCATATTTTGAGGCTTTTGATCTGAGCTTTACCCGAATGCTGTCTTGTGTGGCGCCCTGTTCAGTCGATGTTGAGAATTCATTGCTCACGGTGGGTGATGAGTTGGACAACAGTGTTGTTGATTGAAGGTTCTCACCCAAGTCTTCAAGCGACCTAATGAGTAGGATAAGACAAGCCGAAAAATAACCGATTCTGAGCATAGATGCTGTCGGCATTGCTGATTGAGTAACGGATTGTAAGCAAACGCCTTTATGATTGGAGGGTTCGTCCATGATCACTCAAAATCAAGCTGACTCACATAATAGATGATTCCATTTATCCTTCCATGCAGCAAACTCAATACAATGACCTTCGGGATCTAGAGGAGCCTGAGTCCCAAGCTTCTGCAGCAGTGTCGTGCACAACAGAATTTCGGCAAGTAGCATGCCGTCTTGCATGGACGCTCCGTAGAAGCTGAGTAGAAGATCACAGTGTTTCAGGTATGCGCTTGGGATTGACGACGGTCTCCCAGTGGTTGCGGCCCAGCTGCGTTGTATGATTAGCTGATTGACTCACTGAGAGAATTTACATTCTTCCTCTTACTAGAGATGATCCAAGCAAATTGTTGACCACAGGCGAATTGCTCTTTGGTCCTCAGGCGTAGTGATATCCTGCCTAATGTTCTTGACGATCTCAGAAAAGCTAATGCTGAGCATTGCTTGCGTAATACAATACCCAGTCAGCATCCAACTGTCGATGTATTCCTTGCCATTATCCTGTGGGGTCGATTAACTCTCTGTCACGACTGCGGGACATGCTGTAAATTACTCACCCCATGGCCAGCCATCACATTCTCACTCATGAGGAACACACCCTGAATATCTTCCAGGGTCAATGGAACCGACAAGAGGACTTTTCCGAGAGAAATTCGGTTATGCTCATAAATCTTCCGGTGTGTAGCTGTTCCAAAGAGGTCTTCGCGGTAGATGATGGCATGCAAACAACATACACTATGCAAAAAGGGTGACGCATCTCGGAGAATGTCACTTGATGTTAGGTTATTTGGCTCGGACACAATTAATCTGTCGCTCCTGTGATGGAAGAAGCTGGGTTGCGGGTTAGCCCTCTCTTGACGTCGGACTAGAATACGCCTGTGTCGGGTTGACTCACAGCTGTATTAACTCTCTAGCCATATTCTCATGAATAAGTTGAGACTCCACCAAATCAACGTCAGCAAGAGTTCGAGGTCTTCTATGACCACCTGTGTACCGGCGATCGAGGTCGCGCAGGACAACCACTGGTGCTGAGCGAACTGCATGGTCTGCGGGGTCGAGGACCTGCTCAAGGCCGTCCCCGAAAGTTTCCGCATCGTGTGGATATAGGGAGTCAGTAGAAGATGATTGGATATGGGCACGCTTGCAGCTACTCTGCTCTATCTGTTTGGTGAGAGCTTCTAACTGAGTCGTGATTTCTCGCAAAGCATTCTCGGTTTTGCTAAGTCTAGAAATCATACATCATTAAACCGGCCGATATCGATGTTCAGATGCTAGGAACTGTTTAACTCACCTATCCTGAATAGAATTGTTATTGATATCGCTGGTCATGAGGTCACCCATTTCAACCGTTTCGCGTCGAGAGCATGTGATTCTATTTTGTGGGGTTATTTTGATAGGAACTCAACGTGCGAAGCTGGGGCGAGAAAAGGCCGCAGATGGAAGGCGGGCATGCTAGTTAAACGCACCTCAGGATCTGACACCGACGACATGACTGCAGGTTGAAGTCGTAGTCGCATTTGCATTTCAGCCTTTGACATGACTCGCACGAGAAAACCCGCCGGCGGCGTTTGTGGCTCGGGTTATCCTCGACCGTTTCCTCAGCTGCATGCTGCTTTGGTTGCATGGGCCTCTCTTGATCCGATGGATCAGGTTCATCACCCGCATTTTCGCGATTCATCTTACAAGCAACACTCGGCAGGACATGCAAAGATGGTAACATGCGGCAAGGAGAATGACCCGAGGCTCCATGGTCAAGCCGGATTATTGTAATTAATCTCCCGAGCATCAAGGCCAGCGTTGATAAGGACCCGCTGCCTCCGCTCCGCTTCCGGAAAGGCTTATCAAGGAACCCATGCAAACCATGCCTGATTTCTTATCATGCATTGGCGAGTCAGATACCAGTGATTACCGAGAAGTATCATTGTGCACCGGACTTGTCATCATAAGATAAGCCAAGTGCATAATTAATGCTTCAAAAGAAAGAAAAAATTGACTTGTGCTTCCCGGCAGCTTCATAAAAGCGTAAGTTCGCTACCCTCCGCGTGAGCTAGATGCTAATGGTATTTCTGATGACTTGTCGCATAATGATAATTATGCTGTATTAATTGCCCCGCAATCGCTTAGGGGGATAGAGGCATCTACAGTTATTTGATGGAGGATGTCTGAAATTTCAACATTTTCGTTTACCAACCAGGTGAGCGGCTTGCCTAAAAAATTGACATTAAAATTCAAAATTGATATTATTGTTTATCTTTATAGACCTTAGGAACATACTCTAGGTCATTTTTAATCCTTCTTGTAAGTCTTTTCAAATCGCAAGCGGCACCACTAGTCACACTATGTTAATACGTTGGGAAGATATCAAGATGGAGACAAACATACCTCTCCGCAACTAATCGGTTCATATTTTGGCGGGTTCTCTTCGCTTGTACAGCTGGGTAGCACGGTGCATTTCTCGTTGAAATTGAAACCAAAGAAGAACGGCATTGAGTAGCGATCCTCTGGAGCATAGTTGAATACGCGGTGGACGGTCGACTGGAAGCGATCATTTGAGAGCCGCATCAGAAAATCGCCGATGTTGACAACGAACGTGTCGGGCACAGGGGGCACCTTGATCCACTGGCCCTCTTTGTTTAGTACTTGCAGTCCACCCACGTAGTCCTGCCAGAGGAAGGTAAAGCACTGCAAGTCGGTATGAGCGCCCAGGCCCACATCGATGACTGTGTCCTTGGCCTCGGTATTCTTGGGATAGTAGTTCACAACGCTGTCACTGTGGTGAGTTAGTCAAAGACCCATGAGATTTTATAATTCATGACGTGCCTGCCGGGATAGGTGATGACGTCGTCAAAGTAATCTTCCGGCGCATCCAGCGCCAAGGCAAAGATTCGGATCAAGCTCCGAGCAAGGGTGAGGCAGGACCGCCAGTAAGCAACCATGTCTTCCTTGAATTCGGGCAAGTGGGCCGTGCGATCCCAAACAAAGTCCTCACAGCGGAGACAATTCTTGACGTCCTCCGGGATCGCGTCCAGATCCTTCGGCTCCGGATCGAATTTCGGGTCGTACCGAAAGCTGAAGCCCTCCCTGTGATCGCGGGACTCCGTGGGAGAGATGCCGGTTTCTCGTCTCTCTGACCAGCCATTGAAGTACTTGGACTGCTTGTGCGAGACTTCGGCCTTTTTCTCGGTGGGCTGAGAGAAGAATGCCTGGGCCTGCTTGAAGGCCGCATCAATGTGGGCCTTTGGGATGCCGTGGTTCTTGATGTAGAAGAAGCCAGTGTTCTCTGCAGCTTCCTGGATCGTCTTGGCGAGAGCTTTTCGTTCCTGGTCGCTGCCCCGCACATTGGAGAGGTCAATGGTGGGGACTTCTGAGGAGTCGCAGTCGCGCGGTGCAGTGTTGAGCACATCTCGAAACACAGGGCCGTAGGCGGACATCAGCTCAAGCTTGTAGGTCTCGGCAGCCGGAGCAGCGGCCATCGTTGCGGTGGTCATTGTTGCGGTGGCCATGGTGAATTTGTGGTGAGGTTTGCCGTGTCTCAAACTAATCTCGATGACGTTAGTTAGTTGGAGGTCACTCTGTCAATTGATTCCCTGGTCTTTCTCAACGAGTCTTATTTATCCAACTATCGCATTTACTCATCGATAACCACATCCAGCCTTGTAAAAATGCCCCGTCGGTCACCGCCGGTTACCGTAACTCCCCGTTAGGCCCGGGGGTGGGAAGCCGGCCGCGCGTGCTTATCAGTCTGGCTGATAACCATGGAAATTGGAATCGTGATAAGGCCCGATTTCCGTCGGTCTCCGGTGAACCCGGCAGCTCCCCGCACTTCTCCAGACGCGGCCCTGGCCAGTATTGGAACTTATCTATGGGCGGACGATACCCCTCCAGCAGATGCACAGATCCGGGGAAGTGAAACAGATTGATGCGCGTGCAAGCAAGTCGATTGCAGGCTGACGGCGAAATAAAGACTGCCTGTAAACCCATTTCGTCCGGTTCTTCACGCAGTTTCAGAGTAACTGGTCTGTCTAAGTCAACTTCTCGGTAGTAAATCATCATGGACCCTTAACTCAAACCCCACAAACCGACCTGTGAGCGATAGAATTGGTCAACGAAGAAAGGCGTGCGAGTACAGGCTTATCTTTCTCCACTTATTTGCACTGTTGATTTCCAAGATAGGCCAGACTCCATACCACTTCAACGCCCTCTGATAGCGATCCAACCCACTGAACCATGGGGTTTGATAGATAGCTCCCCATTATATAATGAGAGAAGCATTTGCCCTGGTTCTTAATTATCCACCGCGACATGCCTGGCTGTCTGAGTTCTAAGCAGCCAATCTTTTGACGCGCCCTGGCCCATTTCTTTCTTAATTATTCATCCAAGCTGTCAAGGATATAGCAAAATTTACTGCCAGTATGGGCATCTTTCGTTGGTCGGATTGGTCCGTCGTAGCGACTGGCGCCGAGGACCTTCACGGCAAGGACGCGTTTCTCGACAACGATGATATTCGGCCTCTAAAGCTTAGTGACAGGTACAAATTCATATTCCCCGGTTGTGATAAAAATGAACTTTGCTAACACTGATCAGAACATGGACGCATTGGACCTACTTTACCTTCTGGTTCTCAGCCACCGCGACCATTTCCAACTGGTATGCATCGTCAACGGCACAGGCGTTGGGCCTCAGCATGTGGGAATCATTGGCCTGCCAATTTGGCGGACAGGCTCTTATTTCCATTATCATCACTTTGAACGGCCGGCCAGGTGCGACATACCATATTGGATTTCCCGTCGTTTGCCGTGTTGCATTCGGTGTTTACGGAGCTTGGTGGCCCACCTTCAACCGCGCTGTCATGGCCATTGTTTGGAATGGCGTAAACGCGGTCCAGGGCGGTCAGTGCATCTACGTGATGCTGCATGCCATATTCCCCAGCATTGCTGATCTACCAAACCACATGGGAGAGGGATCTGCCCTTACCACTGCGGGCATGATTGGCTTTGTGATATTCTGGCTCATCACCTGCGCATTTCTGGTTATTCCAGTGCCCAAAATGCGCGGCCTTGTCTATGCTAAGCTGGTTGTCTTCATCATCTCAGCTGTCGCCATGCTCGCGTGGACGGCGACCAAAGCCGGTGGCCTAGGTCCAGTTGTCAGGCAGCGTGGAACCGCGACTGGGTCTGAGAGGGCCTGGTTGATCGTCCAGTTTCTCATGCTTGGAGCAGCCAACTGCGCGACCTTTGCAAGCAATGCAGCAGACTTCCAGCGCTATGCGAAGAGGAAGAACGATGTGCTTGTCGGCAATCTATTCGGCTTTCCAGTTTCCAACCTTATTGTCGCAATTGTCGGCAATCTTGTGTGTGCCTCGAGCCAAATCATTTTCGGAGAGCTGGTTTGGAACCCCGTGACACTGCTGGATAATCTCCAGACGGCCGAGTACACATCCGCTAATCGAGCAGGCTGTTTCTTCATTGCAGCGTGCTTTGCGTACTGCTGTATCTTCAGCTCCATCTTCGAAAACTCTCTGCCAGCGGGTAATGATATCGCAGCGCTTTTCCCAAAGTACTTGACGGTGCGAAGAGGTTTCTTTGTTTGCGCAATACTCTCATTCGCCATCAACCCGTGGTACCTCTTGGTTAGTCGCGCATATACCCCAAATAACCATCCACAGCCGTTAACCAGACTTCAGGGCTCCGCATCCGTATTCATTTCATTCCTATCCTCGTATCAGATCTTCTTATCTGCAATCACGGGTATCCTTCTTGTCAATTACTACCTTATCAGTCGTGGCCGGATCAACGTCGCCGACTGCTTCACTTCTGCGAATACGGGAGACTACTACTACACTCACGGTTGGAATATCAGAGCCTACGCTGCGTATGTCATCGGCATCATCCCTAACTTTTACGGATTTCTTCACAACATGGGTGTGTCAGCGCCCCTGGGAGTTGCTCGATTCTATTTCTTCGCGTACTGGGTTGGCCTTGTGCTTTCAGGCTTGTCGTTCTGGATTTCGTGCAAAGTTTGGCCCCCTGCTATTATGGAAGACAGATGGATAGAGCCAAAGGACTACGTGCGTCCCGAGGAAGAGGATTATAGTGAAGTGATAGAAGCGGTAAACATGACAGAGAATCCAAGTGGGATGGTCAAGACAGTTAGCGAGAAGGTTTGAGATAATTAAGATGTGGGTGTTCATGTTAATAGACATTATGATAATTAAGATTATTCTTTTCTCTCGGGAATCATATTATCAGCAAATATCAATAGCTGATTTGCTTCTATTTGCGTCGGACTTTCTGTCAAGGTCTAGATTTAATCCAAGCAAGGCTTCATTATAAAATTATGAGCCATGGCCCAGCTGGCTCGACCGCTCAGCTGTGAAACAACAAGGCAACCGTTTGAAGCTCACGGCTCCGTGGATGTGTTGACCACATCGACTCAGTCAATGGAGCCTTTCTTCTTGACGCGGTCCGCAATGTCGGGTGACATTTGGGTAACTTGCTTTTAAACCAGATATGAATAAAACCTTCACAGTGCAGTGATGCACTCATGAGGCTCCCTTGTCGAAGGAAGGGCGGATGTACGTCCGTTCAATCCGCTGATTCAACTCTGTGTTACATACCACCTTTCCTATTTTAGTTAGACTAGCTGTAGTGTCATCATGCAGCGGGGCAGATGTAAAGCACAAGGCGCGGCTTAGTGCAAACCCTGACACCTCATTCCTGGATGCATGCAGACATGGTACGCCCACTTGGCCCGTCGAGGGTTGTCGCCGAATGCTAAAGCGGTCGCAAGTACTTACGGTCTTTTATTTCTTCAGCAGCTCTTGTTTTCTTTCGCCCGCGTCTCAACAGTCTTGAAGTTGTGTCGTTGCCAATCCCTGCCAGCCAATTCGAAGAATCGACTTCAATCACACACAACCTACTCGCCGCGTATCATTAAAACCATGGCGGAATCATCTCCTTCGCGCAATCCATCCACCAGAGAGCCGACCACAATTCGACAAGCCCGTGTGGAGGATGTCATCGCCATCGCTGAGCTTGGGGCTCACGTCTTCACTGCTACTTTTGCGCATTCTGTGAGCCCTGATGAGCTCCAGAACTTCCTTGATGAATCGTATACAACCGCCGCAATCACCAAAGACATTAATGATAACACAAAAGATATAATTGTCGCTACGAAACCAGATGGCACAGTACTTGGATTCGGATATCTCACTCGCGGCAGTAACGAGCCCTGCGTGGCGGATGTCGATGACAAGGTTGAGCTGCAGCGCATATACGTTCACCCTTCAGCGCACGGAAAAGGCATTGGTGGCCTTCTAGCGACCAGAATAGAGAGTATGGCACAAGAACGGGGGTTCAAGAATATCTGGCTTGGCGTTTGGGAAGAGAATCACAAAGCCATCAAGGCATACGAGAAGTGGGGGTATAAACAAGTTGGGGATCATGATTTTGTCATTGGGTCGGTTGTACAGACAGATTACATCATGCTAAAGGAGTTATAGAGCTCTGTTCCGCATATACCCAGTATAGATTAGACATCGGTATGAGTACCAACGAACTGCTTTCACACTTAGTACTACGATATTGCTTGATTTCCCTGGCATCATCTCGTAACATTAACTATTTGATGGGAAACTGCCGTTCTCTGTCTCGACCGGGCCGAGGCTTGTTGAAATATACCCCACCGGCGCAACTCAGACCGGAGCGGGACAGCCGCCTTTGATCCGCTTCTCAAGGTAACGTCCGCGGCAACGTGAAATTCCGGCTCGAAACCGGCCCAGCTAGGAAACACATGATGGCCAACGAGCCATCGAGCCATCCACTAGCTGATTCGTGGATGCCAAACCTGAATGCTCTCCAACTAGAAGCGCTCAAGCCGGATGATGCGACCGGTCACGCGTGCTTTTAGTCTCAATCGTACCCCTCGCAGACTGGTCTCGGCTATTAAAGCACATGTGTCTCCAGCTGTAGTAAATGTCTTTTGCTGTCCATATTTTGCGGCAACTCAGACTCCATATCTAGGTCATTGCATTTCCCTCTTTCATCAAGATGTATATTCGGGCAGCCCACGCAGAGGCTGATATTCGCATTCTCCGTCGTCTGATCCATGATAACCCTTGGGTATGCTCACAACCGGCATTCAATCTTCCACATATCCTTTCCTTCAGACAAGTCACATTCCTTTCGTTTTGGACGTTCAGGATGAGTCAAGCGAGACAGAACTTGGCCATCTCCGAGGACACCTCGCGAGACAGAACCCACAGAGCAAGGCGATAATCGACGCATTGACTTCAAACCCTGCTTTGAACACGCTAGAGCAGGAGGTTCTGGTCATCTTCAGCGTTCCAACTCACCACTACATCACCCCCAAGTTCTATGTTGACACGAAGCCGACCACTGGGAAAGTAGTCCCCACCTGGAACTATGCGGCGGCACAGGTCTATGGAAAGGCGAAGGTGTTTTTTGACTCTGCGTCTGAAGAAACCTCTACTTTTTTGCAGAAGCAAATACAAGATCTGACCCACCATAGCGAGACTACGATAATGGGCTACACTGGTGCTGATCGACCAACGGAATGGACCGTCTCAGATGCACCGGAACGATATGTCGATATCTTAAAAAAGAATATTGTTGGTATTGAAATCACCATTGAACGGTTGGAGGGCAAGTTCAAGATGAGTCAAGAGATGAAGAAGGAAGACAGAGAGGGTGTCATCAAAGGGCTTGGGGATTTTGATTCTGACGCGGCACAGGAGGTGTCCAAAATTGTTCAACACCGGAGTGATTTGTTGAGTCAAACGCCTAGTCACAAGTAATTCGACCTCTTTGATCTCACAACTACACACCTTTAAAGCTATTATTCACTACATATTTCTTCCACCTTCACCACTCACAGATCTTTAATACATTGCCAATTGATTATCAGCTTTCAAACGCTCAATGCGAAAACACTATATTACTACTAGACTATAATATCCAATACTATGTGAGACTGATGTATAGCACAATTTCTGGGATAGCACTATTTCGATTGAATAAAAATAACAATGCGACAGACATAGTATTGTGCTGCTTGTACCACACTACCTGGAGACCAGCAAGCCTGGATACCACCGCTGAGGAGGGCAATTGCCCAAACATGACAATTGATAGATTCAGCACTGGCCGTGAAACTTGTATGTCCAGCTGGCTCTCGGCACCATGTGTTGTTCCGCAACCTCATCAAGCATTGCTGTCAAATGCTTTTGAATCATCCCTTTCTGACAGGCGGGCGGCTGCTAGTGGGATCGTCCCGCCAAGTGACGTTGCCAAGAGACGCAGGCACCCGGTCCGCCCTGGAGCGTCAACCGGCCCGGAGAAGACTCCACACAAGTAGATCGAGCCAGGCTAATACTGTTGAATTGGAGGCATGGAACACCAGGGCTCCAGGATGTCACGTGTAGAATAGGGAGGCCCTCGGGCCCCACTTATAGGCCCGGAGCGTAGTCTAAAGCAGACAGCCCCTGAGAACAGATACAGAACACACACACGTTGAAGGTCATCATATGGTCACATAAGCAATCCAACAAATACTTCTACTTTGCATTGTGCTTCATGAGAAAACTACTACGTAATACCGCCCACGCGGGCCGCAAATCCCTGGCTGATCCATCTGCTGGCGATGTGGGGCCCGCCGCCGGAGCAACTTGTCACAACAAGGGCGCGTGGTCTAGATCAATCCAAATTGGGTAACTGCCTAAAGCAGAAGAGACTGTCAATGGATCCAAGAATTCAAGAAATCAGAGCAATTGGGTTAAATATCAGACACATGTTACACACATCTATGTACTTTTACTAGAGTAATTCTCTCTACTCGTACTCACCATGAATACAGAAGCGCAGAATGCATGCCCGAGGCAAATACAAACCCCTGTTGGTAAGGATACTGGTGGGATTGTAGAGAAAACGCCATGTGCTTCACCTTTACCACCCTCGACAGATAAAGAGCCGCCACCTCACAGTCTTGCTCATGAAGAAACCTTTCCCGAAGGGGGTTTACCGGCCTGGTTAGTTGTGTTTGGCGCTTGGTGCGGCCTGTATGTTCCATGATCTATGATGTTTCGGTCAATAACTGACTTGAATGTTAGCTTCGCCGCGCTAGGTATAACCAACACGGTTGCTGTATTTCAAGCCTACATTTCCACTCACCAACTTTCGGATTACGGTGAAGATACCATTGGTTGGATCTTTTCCTTGTATACCTTCTTGTCTTTCTTCTGCGGAGTCTACATTGGCCCAATCTTCGATAAATTTGGTCCAAGATGGCCAATTTTGATTGGAAGCATCCTCATCGTCACAAGTCAGCTGTTGTTGAGCGTTTGCCATAGTAAGTGTGCAAGATACTTTGTTCCCTTTTCTTTGCAGGTGCATCTATCTGCCATAATTGCCAAGCTAACTCGATTCCCTTCACCACAGAGTACTGGCACTTCATTCTCGTGTTTGGAATTCTCAATGGTTCTGGCTGCGCCCTTCTCTTCACGCCATGCCTCGCCGCAGTAGGTCACTTTTTTAAGGCTCGTCGAGGCTTGGCAACTGGAATAGCAAGTGCAGGTGGCTCGATTGGTGGTATTGTATTTCCTCTTCTCTTGCAGAAATTATTTTCGAATCCTGCTCTGGGCTGGGCCTGGGCAGTGCGCATCCTTGCCTTCATTTGCCTTGTCCTTTTTGTTGTGGCAAACGCATTTGTTCGCAAGCGTTTGCCGCCCTCGGAGGATGCCACAATTCATCCGGACATTCGCATCTTCAAACAGAAGGCTTTTTTATTCACCACCATCGCCGTTTTCTTGATGGAATTCGCGCTGTTTATCCCACTGACCTACATAAGCTCATACGCACTTGCTCAAGGCTTCAGTGACAAATTCAGTTACCAGATTCTGACAATATTGAACGTCGGGTCATTAGTAGGCAGAATTGTGCCCGGATGGTGGGCAGATCGTATTGGGCCGTTCAATTCAAACATGTTATCAGTCCTTCTATCCATCGTGGCTTGCCTTGCTGTTTGGCTACCCTTTGGTCACACTACGCCTGGCATCATCATATTTGCGGTCCTGTTTGGATTTGCCAGTGGTAACAACATCAGCATCACTCTCGTGTGTATCGGTCGGCTGTGCCATACCCAATCTTACGGCCGTTATTATGCCACGTGCTTCACGATTGTAAGCATCGCTTGTCTGGTGGGTATTCCAATCGCGGGGAGCATTGTTACGGCCTGCGGAGGCAGCTATTGGGGGTTGATTGTCTTCACTGGAGCGGTTTACGGGCTCAGTCTTGTTGCCTTTGTTGTCGCGAAGATAGTGAGCGTGGGTTGGAATATGACGGCAAATTTTTAGAACACAGCATCAGCAGATAGAGATCAAACTGAATTTAAGAGTAGCAGTCAAGCTTATAAACCAGAGATCATTTTACGAGGATCCAACTCAGCATTACGATGGAGTTGATTGCGAGAAATAGCGCATAATGTTGCTTGTCCAACAAAAGCTCTTGGGATGCATGGATAAAGGCAACGAATTGGTAAGCCCAGCTGGTATCACGACACGCTGTCTCATATGATGGCTGCGGGGGATGAAGGGGGTCGACGGCTACCAGGTGACTGAATGCTGGTTCAATACTAGTACAAGCCGTATCCAAACTTGGTTCGTGTTCCGCAGATAACGAAATCGTTGCGAGAGGTGTGGTCACCCGTGGCGGATACGCTTCACGGCCACCCCGGGGGATTCCTCGGCCAGGACAAGGGCCAGGGCTTGGCCCAAACCTCCTCACCCTAAGACTATTAGATTGGCGGAATCATCCGCCCGCTAATTAGTGTCTAAAGATTTAATGGGCCTGGGAAATCGATGTGTCGCCACTCGAATTTGGGCGGAACCTCAGCCGCTTTGCTTGGGTAAATGCCGGATATTGGATCCCACCGCGGCTTTATCGGCTTCAGCCGCCTCCTCCCGCCTTCTGCGTACGAGTCCAGCCTCTTGAGATAATTGCTGTATGGAAGCGCAAGTAGAAAGCTTTTAAGCATCTTGATGTTCCCTAGCCATTAACTCATGAACTCACAATTATTTTAAATTCCTCGCTCAATGGCATCCTTTCTTTTTGGTCGTACTGGCAATCCCAAGTCTCGAACCCCCTTCACCATGACGTTCTCAGAAGACTGCCAAATAAAGATCAATCAGACATTACAAGATCTAACCCTGGAGGAAAAATGCACTCTCTTATCTGGAAAGAACATGTGGGAGACCGCAGAGATCGAAAGATTGGGGATCCGAAGCCTCAAAACAAGCGATGGGCCGGCTGGCGTACGGGGCTCTAAGTGGACCGATGGAACTCACACCACGAACATCCCATGCGGAATCTCGCTCGCTGCGACATTTGACCCGTCGCTTGTAGAACGGGTTGGAAACATTCTAGGCTCCGAGGCTCGATCCAAAGGTGCCCATGTTCTCCTGGCTCCCACCATGAATTTAAGCCGGTCGCCATTCGGAGGGCGCAATTTCGAGAATTTTGGCGAAGATCCGTATCTCACTGGAAAAATGACTATCGCATACATCCGCGGCGTGCAAAGTCAGGGTGTCGGTGCTTGTATGAAGCATTTCGTTGCCAACGACATGGAGACACGGAGGTTTAACATGGACCAAACGATTGACGAAAGGACGCTGCGTGAGATGTACCTCAAGCCTTTTGAAATGGCGCTGGAAACTCAGCCCCTGACTGCGATGACGGCATACCCCAAGATCAACGGCAAACATGCTGATACAAGCCGCTTTCTTGTCCATGACATTCTTCGAAAGGAATGGGGCTATGAAGGCCTCGTTATGAGCGATTGGGGAGGTCTCAACTCTACGGTTGAAAGCATCCTCGCCACGACAGATTTGGAGATGCCTGGTCCCCCGCTTCGATATGGGACGGCATTGATGGAGGCGGTTCAGCGTGGGGAGGTATCCGAGAGTCAAGACGTGGACCCTTCTGTAAAGAGACTTCTCCAACTGCTTACAAAGTTTGACTGCCTCGGAGAACCTCAGCACGACGATCCTGCCTCAAGAACAAATGGTGCTGATCCTGGTGTCTTTACCAACGTCATGGCCGGTGAAGCTGAATCGGACACTCCCCAATCCAGGCAAACAACAAGAGAGGCAGCTTCACAAGGCATTGTTTTGTTGAAAAATGATCATGTTCTTCCTCTCGACGCTAATTGGATCCAAAAGTTGGCCATTATCGGACCAAATGCGAAGAATCCCACTCTTGGCGGTTCCGGTAGCGCCATTGTCAACCCTTACTATACCACAACCCCTCACGAATCCATCACAAACTTGGCGAAACAAACCAATCCAGACATCGATATTTCGTACGAGCAGGGAGTGTTGACGCATCTACAGCCGCCACTGATTGGGCACTGCCTGACAAGGCCTGGCAGTGGTATCCCTGGAGTGCAGGTAGACTTCTATGAAGGGGACCGTTTCGATAGAAACATCGTCGCAACGAGCAACTGGAACGATTCTTTTGTGTATTTAATGAGTGATGGAGATGTGCCCAGAAGCCTCCGTGGAACTCTGTTCTCGTACAAAGCCAATGGTGTATTGAGGCCCAGTGTCACAGGGGCTTATGACTTCAGCCTTTCAAATACCGGCAAGGCTAAGCTCTACATCGACGATGAACTGTTGATTGACAACACGAACTGGACCGAGATTAGCGGCAACTTCATGAACTGCGGAAGTGTCGAGTGCTTTGTGACTAAGGTCCTTGAAGCGGGCAAAACATACAACTTGAGGGTGGATAATATTGTCGTCCCTCCTCCCACCAAGCCGCATGACAACACCCTTTTTCACAAGGTTTCAGGAGTGCGTGTTGGCATGCTCTTCAAACATGACGAAGATACCATGTTTAAAAATGCGGTTGCAGCGGCAAAAAACGCGGATGTTGTTGTCCTAGTCGTCGGGCACAACAATGATACCGAACGCGAAGGTTCTGACCGTACTTCGCTATCACTGCCTAAGCGTACTGATGAGCTTGTTTCGGCAGTTTGTTCAGCGAACAGCAAAGTCATAGTCGTCACTCAGTCTGCGTGCGCCATCAGCATGCCCTGGGCTGAAGAGGCTGGTGCCATTGTGCATGCATGGTACCAGGGCCAAGAATGCGGAAACGCCGTCGCTGATGTCCTTTTTGGGTTAGTGAATCCATCTGGAAAGCTCCCCGTGACGTTTCCAAGACAAATCGAAGACCATGGATCACACAAGTGGTTTCCAGGCGATGCGGAAACCGACAAGGCGGAGTTCGGGGAAGGCGTTCTGGTGGGCTACCGCTGGTTTGATGCGCAAAACACCGAACCTCTCTGGCCTTTCGGATTTGGACTGTCATATACTTCATTCAGCATCGATGATATATCTGTCGAGGGGACAGTTGGTGGTTCTCACTCAAAGAATGCCATCATCAAAGCTACGGTCACAAATACAGGCGGTGTTCAAGGGAGCGAAGTTGTCCAGGTATATGCATCACCATCATCTGAGATTTCTGCATCGGGTTATGCGGCTGCTCCCAAGTCTCTGGCTTGTTTCCAGAAGGTCACTTTGTCTCCGGGAGAGTCGAAGACTATCGACCTTCTGCTTGACGCCCAAGCCTTTAGGTGGTTTAATGATCCTGCAAAGGCCAGACCTCATGAGCAGAGTAGATGGCGAGTTGACAAGGGTATCTATACGTGTTTCTTGGGAACGAGCTCACGGGAAATAATCAGAGAATTAGAGGTCTTGGTTGAGTGAGTATATAGATCGATGGCTATCTTAGAGTCCAGCCAGTTTTAGTTTATATTCATAGAACATCATCGCCGACCAATAGATTTGGCACGCAGTGTCCTCACAATAGCAAGCATGATCTCAATGCTAGAGTCCGGGAATTCCCATTTCTCCAGACTTGATATTGCCTTATTTTGCAACTCCTTGATGTCACCAAGGCCCGAGGAAAGTGTTGGAGTTTGTGAGGCCAGTGTAAGAAGCAGAATAACGGCCGTAGTCCTAGAATAGATACATTAGACGTGGAAGAAAAATTGGTTTCCAAGAAATACATACGAGTAGAGAAAGATCTCTAACGACCCAGATGATGCCTTCAGGGCATGCTCGACAGATGAGAGATATCCGCGGCAATGTTCCAGGCACCTTTTGGCATTTTCAACGACCGACTCAAGTGGTGCAGATTGAGGCGGTTGAATGCAAAGCTGGAGTAAAAAGGTTCGATTGATGATATCCCCAGCAGCATGGTAGCGCATAATAAGAACTGTTTCGTCGATGCTTTGGCTGGGGTTGTTAAAGTCCGGCTTAATATCAGATGGCAGTAGGTCGTACCAAGCATTTAGCTGATGTTTGAGCTCCTGTGACATGCTAAAGCGTGAGACTTGACAATCATAAGGAGATTCCGCGAATTCTCCAGTTGTGTCAGTCTCGCTGGGCCCTCCTTGGTTGTCGTCGTAAAGAACGTGGTGAATTCGATTCAGCAGACGCCGGGAAGAAAGGTTTGCAAGCCAGCGGAGCATGGCTGGTTCTTCGGGATTACCACACCGAGGAAAGGGTAGTTTCTCCACAAAATTCTCCATACCGCTCCGCGGAAGGTGATGTTCCGCCATAATGTCACTGATAAAGAGTGAGTAAAATGGCGGGTATGCATGGTCTTCGGCATTGGCACCTACCATTCCAACATGAAGATGGCCCAACAAAGCCTCAGGATAGACTGGTCGTGCCAAGAATCCGGGACATTTTGTAGCACGTTCGGATGCCTGTTTGAAGTTGCATACCTTGTCAGAGTAGCTTGTGAGGGATGGATAGACGGACAATCTCAAAGCACTTACCGAATACAATAATGCTGCACATCAATAGAAGCCATATGAACTAAGCGCCAGGCTTGTAGTGGCCTAGCTAGGAAGCTGTAATACAAACCCGCCAAGTAAAGCGATTGGGGTAGAGTTGGGCTATTCCCAAACGACCGGGCCCCCTCTGTGAGAAGAATGCTAACGGCTGGGGTCAGGAAGCGGCAGCCGGGAAACCAGGGAGGCTGGGCTAGATCTGGGCTCTGACTTGACACGTCACCAAGAGCCAGAACAATTAATACTAGAGCTGAGGAAAGGTCTGGACTACAGCCTTTCTCTACGATATCATCATAGACCTTATGGAACTCAGCTTCATCTAAAATAGGGTAGAACCGGTGCACCAGGTCGAAGTAGTTTTGAACAAGACCGTCGGCGTCATCACGCGAGATAAGTGGTATCTCAATTTGATCCAGTGGGGTCGGATTAAGGCACAACGGCTCTGGTATCGGACGTTGCATTTCAATATTGAGGAAGATGTCGACTGGGTAATCGCCAAGCAAGGTCTTGGCTGGGGCGGAGTGGAGAAGACTGCCGGTAGTAGTGGAATGCGAAAGCGGAATGTCCATGGTGGTGTTGACCTCAGCTGCAGTGAGACTTAACTGCGAGGATAAGGCATGTGCTCTGGGAGTGCCGGAGATGACCGAGGCACTGGGCACGGCAACATCGTATGGAGAGGCAGAACTATTCCACGCCGACGTCAGGTTGGTGATGGATCGTTCCAAGGCTTCGAGTCTGTCCAAGATACCAGCCACCTGATCGGTGTCAATCGGTGCCTTCCTATCTCCAGCACACGATGTTATCAAACAGAACGTCCAAGAGACACAATTAGACCCACCCGTATCCTTCCAAGTTGCGATATTCGCAAGGAAGATGATTCGTTTCTTCGCAGAAGGTGCAGATCGGCTGCTTGCCGTCGCATTTCCGCTTTCTGCCAGGAATTCACACGTGAGCAAGCCTGATAAAGCTCGAGCCGTCCGAGGGGAGTGATCGGCAATTGATTTGGCCCCCGGGGCGATGAGGCTGCACTCAGACTGACCTCTTTCGGCAGTGGTTACAAGCCATGGCGGCTCGTTTGCGCTTCGGGGCGTCCATGTCGGCGATTGCTGTTTCGTCGCTGCTGGCGTCCTGCGGAAGAGGCGGGATGGATGCTGGGCAGCGATTTAAGCTGGTGGGAGAGGCGGGATGGGTACTGAGAAGTGATTCAGGATGGCGGAAGACGGCGGGGATATGTCCGTCCTTAAGCTGCTGTGGAGCTCTTCCGGCCCGGTCTGGCCCAGAGTATGTATATACGAACAATTAGCACCACACTGGAGCGGATCCGGCGGAGCGCCACTCAAAGGACCAATCACGCGGCGAAGCCATCGAGGCCACCGGAAAGCCACGAGCAGGGTGGCCATCGGCGGATGAGAAGCGGGATATCCGCCGTCTCGTCTGATATTCGTGGTATCAGCGCCACCACGGTCGCACAGTCACGCTACATGAACGCTCCCCAGATTTTCTCCCGCGAGGCTTGATACCCCAGAGTGCTTATCTGTGGAGCAGTCGAGACGTCTGGTTCTGTCTATCACTAATTTGCCTACGCCTATCAGACATTTCGTGGAAACTATCAGCATCCTGTCTGCGGCTGTCACTGTCAATTGATGCCAGTTGCTGTCCAAGAGGAGAGATATAACATGGCCTTTACTCCTCTGTTGCCATCGCCACAACCTTGGGAGTCAGTCACATCATCTTGAAATACCATCTTAAACACATATTCTACCACCATTCTTTGTCCATATCTGCACCAATGGAAGGCCCCGTCACGCTATCCAAGAGCTTGCTGCGTCAGAGTTTGACCACCGCATTGGTGGTTTCAGTCTGCGTCGTTGACTCTGTTACAATCGCATACGATGGCTCTCTCATGGGTTCTCTGAACGTTATGCAGTCGTACCAGGACTACTTCGAGCTCACCACGGCAACCATTGCCGTCAATACGTGTGCCACCTTTTTGGGTGCTATTCTGGTGGGCCCCTTCACTGGCATGCTCATCGACTGGAAAGGCCGCAAACTCGGACTCTACGCCTCTGGAATTGTCAACATCATTGGTGCAATCATTGCAGGAGCTGCAACAAACATCGCCATGTTTATTGCCGGCAGACTCATTATTGGAATTGGCGTCGGGCTGGGACAGACTGCAGCCGGCACATATGTCGCTGAAACCACTGCACCCGCTATCCGCCCTTTTGCCCTGGGTCTCTATTTCTCATGCTGGGCCGTTGGTGCATTGCTTGCTGCTGGTATGTCTTACGGGGTATGTTATACCATCGATTCACATGACCATAAGCGGATATTGTACTGACCAAAATTACCAGACTTCTTCTTTAGAGCCTTCAAACTGGGCTTGGCGAATCCCGTCCCTTCTACAGGCAGCTCCTCCCTTGGTCGTTATGGGAATCATCTACTTCGTCCCTGAGTCGCCGCGATGGTTGATTTTCAATGATCGAAGAGACGAAGCCTTAAACGTTCTTGCCAAGATCAACGGCGCGGACAAGCAGGATCCGAACGTACAGCTGCAGTACAAGGAGATCATCGATACTCTCGAATATGAGAAAGGCGAGGGAGGCAGCATTGGCTTACCGACCATGTTCAAATCCCCGTCCAACCGAAAGAGACTGCTACTAGCGCTCTCTATTGCGCCGCTTGCAATGCTAACTGGGTCCAACATCATCACGTAAGTGGCTGCCATTCTCAATTCTTGTAATATTCTAACGCCCAGATTTTCAGATATTATTTTGGCAGTATGCTAAGCCAAGCTGGTATTGACGATCCGACGACACAACTTCAAATCAATGTTATCCTTTCCGCGTGGCAGCTTGTCGTTGCTATTATTGGATCCAGCCTGGCAGAACGACTCGGCCGTCGTCGTCTCGCACTGATAAGCCTGGGATTGTGCTGCGTATTTTTCTACATGCTCGCAGGCCTGACAGCCAGGTACGGTACAGCAGGCGATAAATCTGGAACGTATGGCACCATTGCGTGCATCTTTCTCTTCTTGGGGGCATACGGATTTGGCATCACTCCCCTCACGGCAATGTACGTCCCGGAAGTCCTCTCATACAACATGCGCGCCAACGGTATTGCAATGCAAGGCATGTTGATCAAATCGTGCGGAGTTCTCGTGTCCATGGCATTCCCATACCTCATGGAGAGTATTGGCTGGAAGACATACGTTGTCAATGCGTCATGGAACATCCTCATTTGGCTCTACATCTACTTCCAGTGGGTTGAAACCAAGGGGTTGACTCTTGAGGAGATTGACGCACTTTTTGAGGGCGTTCACGTCAGCCCTGATCATGGAGGTTCATTGGAGAAAGGCTCTGACCTTGCAGTCATCAGCAATGCACAGACTACGACTAGTTAGAGCAGGGGTTGTCCGCAATATCCGTAGGAATTGAGCATGTTCATTCTATACTGAAATATAGTCTCTGAAGTTACCTCGGCCTTTTCCAAGTGATTCGATCAGTACTGTATCGGGTGGACATGGCCTACTAGCCAGGGATTACACGTGAGCTCAGGGGGCTACTAGGGATATTGAAGGCACTGCCGGACTCTCATTTCTACACGGCATCTTTGTGGACTTTCACAGCATAATATCTACCTACAGTTTTCTTTACCTTCTAGGCCCAGCCCAGCTGAAGCCACAGTCTTTAATTCTCAACGACTTTCTCCTAATCTTTTCATGACTTCACTTCTCACCACATGAACACACACTTTACCCTCGGATTGTCAATTGCTTACGAGATGTTGTGGACCTAATGTCTGGATTTTGGTCGAGATTAATTCTGTTACCTTAAAGCTGGCGAATTTGCGGCTGGTGAGCTTTCGTGCCCATATCAGTACCCCCAATCCGCACCATCGGTGCATAGATAGGGGACTCTCATAATGAACAGAATAGATGACCCTGGCCGATGCTATTTATCAGCATCATCTGATCAAATGGGTCATAAGACAATGTCGCAAAGGCGGGCCTAGAATAATCTAAATTGAGCTCGCTAAAAAAAAGTCATGCTACCAACACTCACCACGATGGCTGATTATGATGATCGCGGAAACTTCAATCCTACCCTGCAGTTGTCAGTTACTAACTACCTGACCTTATCCAATCACCTGAATGCCGGTCGGAAGTTCCTATAAGAGGCAGTCCGGATCCAATGGGCTAACATCCTAGCTGTCACACAGCCAAGAACGCCTCTGAAGGCATCTCACACTGCAAGACCCAGGAGCCCCAACTCAGCACCAACTAACTTTCATCAAACTTGCTATACTCTATGAATAGATAGATACCTGTTTCCCGTTTGCTAATCCACCAAGTGCGAGTAATTGCGTTCGCGCTGGCATCGTCAGTCTTAAGAGAAGCTTGTTTTTCGCCGGCAAAAATGGGGGTTGCCTGCTACAGCTGTTTATTTGCAATTTATATTGCTACAAGAGATGCCATCGTTGCAAGCATGCCGTAAAGACTGAGGAAGGGAAACCGGTATAAATCACGACCTATCACAAGCTGACCAGAAAAGAAGACCTAAGAGAAAGCAGAATACAAAAGTTAACCCAGATCACCTAGACTAGCTAATCTTGATCCTCATTCTTTGGTGCTTTTTCTACATCCTCAACAAAGTTGACTGGGTATCGCCGGGACCTGTCAACTTTGACCTCAAACACGTCCAACCGTTGGTAGCCACCAACCACATCGTGGTATTGTTTTCCTTCGATACAATCGTCCAAGTTCATATCAGCATATAATATATCCTCATTCATCTGAAGATAATCGGTAGGCTTGTGTTCCAGGGAGCGTTCATCAATCGTGAAACCCTGTAACAATGCCCCAGTCGGATCTAAAAACATGGTCGCTCCACGCTGAGACTGCTCTAATACATCGGAAACCAATTGGGGCTTGTAGGAGCCAGACACAATAGTCTTGATAGCATCAATACCAAGAACTCCGGAGCAGAGAACGCCGAAACACTTGGCTTCGAAGCAATGCGCTGCTGCTCGGGTTCTGTTGGCAGCAACGTTGTCGTAGTTGGCATTTTTGGCGACACTCGAATTTCCATCAGGCGGGTTATGATTCTCATCGACGTTATCAGAAATTGGTTCGGGGCCGCGTGTTGGCCATATGGCCGGCCAGGTCGATATATGGACTTGCTCTCCTTGCGCCATGAGCGAGTAGCGAGCTAATGGATTGGTATTCTCGCCACAAATGAGATTTCCAATCTTCCCAAATTGCGTCTCGGCTACTCGTAAGCCATGGCCATCTCCCGGTGCCCATGTCAACTTCTCGAAGAATGTGGGCATCAACTTGCGGTGATGGACCAGAACCTCGCCCTTGTTGCCAATGATGAGATTCGAGTTGTATAGAGTCGCGCTGCTCGTGCGGACTTTTTCCGATATGCCGATGCTAACCAAAACATCCATCTTCTTGGCAGCTGAACGGATAGCCTGGACTTCTTCGCCGTCGGCGTAGACTGACTCTAGAGCCATGCGCTTGAAGAGATCATGGTTCTCGAGAGGAGATCGCACAGCGCTCCAAGTGGGGAATGCGGATATGTACGTTTCGGGGAAGACGACGAGATTTGCTTTGTGCTTGGCGGCTTGTTTGATCAACCCAATGGCCTTATGCGTTGTTTCTCTAGCCGAGAGAAAAACGGGAGAGGCATGGCAAGCAGCGATTCGGATTGAGCGGCTCATTGCTGGCGAGTGTGATTAACACGCGTTTTGCTTTCATCTGCTTGGGCGTCGATACCAGTCTTCTACACGCTGATTCAGAGCGATTGTCTTGGGTGAAATACCAAGTCGGGGCTTCTTCTAGAAGCCGACGTGAAACCTCCAGATAGAGTCGTTCCCGTTGTGCCCGTCAGGTCGAGGATCATGACGGAGAAGGCCGCATCCGTGTGGCGAATGTGCAATACAACGGAGCGGGGTTGAGAAGTTGAGAGGGTGCATCCAGGCGGCATGTTCCGCTCAGCTTCCGCCCAGCTTCCGCACTCGATTACTCAGGTGGTTCTTCAATGAGCCACCCGGGCTGGGCGTCCGCCGCTTTGTGTACACGCCTATCCTTTGGAGACGACGGAATCCAGAACTATGCACGAGACAGAAAGGGCAATCAACTTCACCAAGTCAGCGGGTCTCGCCATGGGTTGTTCCACTAGGACGGAGCAGCTGTAACGGTCGCTGAGGTTGCACAGGCCGAAACGGCCGGGACCTGGGCCCAGACTCCAGCAAGTGTAATTCCTTCCTCAATCTAGAGATATCATGTCCAACTTGGAACTCAGCTTCATCGGTAAGATTTTGGGTCCGGTAGATGTTGGGTCGATCAATCTAGTTCAAAACGAGGACGCGGATGCATCCGCCGAAGCCGCCAAACCACGAATGTGCCCTGGAAGCGGAGATGCCGCCAGTACTGCAGACTAAGTGATAAGCGATACAGGCGGACCAATGACTTTTGGAGCAGCAGAAGTAATTACATAACCCAAAATCGCCAGCTCCATGCTCGTATCTTGAAAACAGATCAGTACAATGTTTCCAATTGCTGGTTGCGTCTCCCGGTTATATATCAGACCGGTTATTTGACCGGCGAGCGGCTTTCGCAAATTCATCAACACTTTTCGCTGCAGGCATCTGCCATCAGATCTGGCTCTCTATTATTCTACAGTCACTACGCGCTGCAATACCACTCGAGGCCCAAAGCATAAATCATGGCACCTCCCGACCCATCCTCGTCTTCTCCGCGGAGAACAGCAGCGCCATCCCAAATAGCGCTTGCCAGCTTCGCAAACATGTTCAGCGTGGGAACCGTCTATGCCTTGAGCACGCTCCAGGCTGAGCTACCCAGGCTGCTGGGTGTGACTCACTGTTGGTCTTTGGCGCCCTTTGCAGCGGCCTGCCTAGGTCTTTCCATCGGGGTGGGCAGTTGTGCTTCCTTGATGGATCGAATCGGAGCCTACGCAACTGCTTCGAGAGGCACTGCGCTTTGGGGATTTGCAGTGGGTGGCACAGGCTACTTCTTGACCCGCTCCAATTTCCAAGGCATTCTTGCATGTCTCTCACTTGGCGGTATTGGCGTCGGGTGGGCATATCTAGCTGTTGTTATTATGATGGGGCAAGGGTTTCCCAGCCAGCCTCTCGCCAGGGGTGCCATTGGGCCTCTAGGATTTTCATCGGGCGCGGCGGCGTGCATCGCCTTAAGCTCGTTCCTACACTTCGGCTCCCTGAGTTCACGGCAGCTCGGGCAGATTCTCATGTCTGGGGGAATTTTATTCATCACTATTGCAACAGCCACTATGGCTTTGTTGCCCAGCGGTGCGGATAGTGGCAATTCCCCCTCCCCTCGCAAAGCAACAGCAAGCTCCACTGGGCTTTCTTTCTACGTTTTACTCTTTTTCAACGCCTTGCCTGGAATGATGGCATTCTCCGCGTTGCTACCTATCGCGTCATATTACAGACGAGAGGGCGTTCATGATTACCCCTTACACATCCTACCATACGCCATGATCTCCCTTACCTTTGGGGGGCTCCTAGCTTCCCCGTTAAACTCAAGACTAGGGACAAGGTCTTCCTTTGCACTCTTGTTTTGCCTTCGTGGCTTCGTTCTGGTCACATTTTCACGATTCTCAGAGCCGGCAATGGCCATGATTACCCTGTCTACGATCTTATTTAGCCACGGTATAGGGTTCAGCATCCTACCAGGTTCGATCAAAGCCCAACAAACCAATCCCTCCCAATTTCCCCACAGTTATGGACAGGTCCTCACCACGTGGGGTGCTGCTGGAGTTGTCGGAATTCTTCTCAACGCCGCCCTGATTCCTTCGTCAGGTGATGCGACAACGGCAAGTCTTCTCGTTGGCTCGATAATGCTGTCATTCGGAACAGTCTTCTATTTTCTTGCCTCTATATAACGACACCTGTCTCGCGGACCACCAAATCAGTCTCAAGATGCTTTGTAGGAAATGTCGGAAGGCTATATAAAGCTCTATTCAGTCTAAAGGGGCTAATTGGTCAATAGAATAGTAAAAGATTTGGTGATGATGGAAAGGTCTATCGTTTCTCCTTGGGTCGTAGTCCAAATGGATCTGCCAGCTCAACCATTGTCTCCCACAACCTAGCCTCTTCGTGATTCGTAAATTTGCACTCGCCCCTTCCACTGTCATTTCCTGCTGTACAGCCTAAAAACGGCCGGATCGCGGGCTCACAGATGGTTCCCTCAGACGGCAGCTCGCCTGTTTGGAAGTAGGCTCGGATTGTCTTCGCAGTGCACAGCGATGGGTTCGAGTGCGAGCAGTGGCCCTGAGAGTCCTGCTGCAGCACTACACTGCCTGGGAACAGGGTCGAAACTCGGCGCGCGTTCCGCAGCGGTGTCACTGTGTCGTGAGTATTGCTAACTATGAGCAATGGGTGGGATGTATTCGCCCATTCTCGCTCCTTAAAGCTCAGGCCTAGGTTCCACGCCGGCTGAGCGGTGTATCCTAGACAAGAAAGTTTGTTCCGAGCCCAGCTGGGGCTGATCCATCGTCCCTGTGCTTCCACCTCGGCCAGATACTCATTGAAGCCCTCACGAGTCAAATTCGAGATATTTCCGCTATCCATGCATGAGATGGCCTGAAACGAACCAAAACCTGAAACGTACGGAACTCGCTCCTCTGGATGAGACCCCTTTGGCTCGCACCCCGCCTTGTTGAGTGTTCCTTGCTTCGTGGCGATGACCCGCAAGAGGGCTGGAGACGACGTGTTTCTGCCCTCGACTGCGACAAGCAAGTCGAAGAAGTCTTCTGCCACAGCAAAGGGGAAGTACATTCCCGACAGAAGCGCTAGATGGGCGTCGCCATATGTGATGAAGGCCGGACCATCGCCAGAACGAGACGGGGGCATGGCGATTGGGCTGGCTTTGAGATTAAACAAGATGGATGTTAGGCGGGCCTCTACGTCGGCACCCGAGGAGCCCGTATAGAGAGCACATCTCTCCGGCCCAGACTGGAAGCAGTACTCGCAAAATTTGGAGATGATCTTGTCGGAATCTTGCAACTGAGTGAGCCAAGTCCCCGCGTAGTGGTCTGCCGGGTCAACAACGCCGTCGATGACTATTCGGCCGACTCTATCAGGGTGCATTGCTGCGAATGTCGCGCCTATGAGTGTTCCGTAGCTCATACCCCAATACTGGACCATTTCCTGGCCGGGCTGATACGCCGTCCGGTCAATGATATCGGTTGTGCTCTTCCGACACCCGGTTCTAGGATGCGAGAGCAGGTCCCTGGCCTCATTTTCCCGCCACTCTCCATGCTTTTCGACAATTTGCAGCATGTCTTGAACGGTTTGGGCCGTGTTCAAATGCGGCAGGATGCCCGTCTCATCTTCACCGTAGGAGCAGCTGGCCCCGAGGGCAGCAGCTCGTGCCCACTCCATGCCAGTATTACTCTCACTATGCCACAGCAAGCCGTAGTCGGGCAAGCTGAGCAGCCAGGCCTGCTGGTCAAATGCATCAGAGAAACATCGCAGTTGAGGCGTTGTGTTGTTGACACCTCGTGGGTCAAAGGACAGAATATCGAAGTACTTTCCGCCCACAGCGCCCGGCTCATGGGCATCTGGAGATACAGGATCGTCGAGGATGTTCTGGAGACTCTTGCCGTCGGTGAGCACCTGGTAGACGCCAGACTCGCCGGGGCCACCGGGGTTCACCAGCACTGGGCCACCATATCGTGGATCCGTCACGGGGACTTTGGCAGGGAGCTTAATAATGGCTATGGCTGCACGAGGACCATTCTCCTGCTCGGCCGTCGACGTGTTCCAATTAAGTGGCACAGAGAGGCGCGCACATTGGTAGGAAGTGTAGCAAGGCACGTATTGAAGAGATGTCTGGGGGGTAGTGTCTTCCCAGCGGAATTGCTGCTGCGGTTCCGTGTCGGGTTGCTGCTCAAATTCCCATGGGGCGGCAGTATCTACACTGTGAGGATACGAAAACGAGGCAATTATCCACAGCAAGATGCAAACGAGAGGTATTTTGAAAGGAAGACCGGCGTTTAATTTGCCTAAAAGCGAAGTCGATGTAGCGGGTGCAGGGACATGACTCGGGGGTATCATGGAGGGCCAGGGTTTATCCATGGTTGCTAAACGACGAAAGCAGCGTCGCACAAAGATAGTGTCGCACTTAGTACAAAGACGCAATTCGAAGCCAAGGTCGTCTTGGTTGGAGACGTCGCAGTCGCGATTCCTTTTAGGCGAGGGGAACCCTGGAAGGGTGGAGTCGAGCAGTTGGCGGAAGCCCGAGGATTTCCCGTCCTGTACATGTCCTCGTGATGGTTTTGATCTGTCTCTTATCGGGAATTGTGCTGACGATCAGACTGATTGGCGGTCGGTTCTCACAGAGCATGGCTGGGTTTATGTTCTTCTCATCAGGCTTCCTTCATATGCCCGAGGTGTCTACTTCACGGCGCTTTCTTCAGTGGAGTTCTAACCTAAATAAATAGTTGGCGGTGTGGAACGCCCGTAGCTCGAACTTGGCTCGCCACATTGCGCTTTATTTACCAACACAATTGTGCCATCCATCGCGCACTGTCACTTCTCTCCCATTCTATCATCATATGCATAACATACTTATGGCCTCAAAAGGCAACCAAGCAAGCGGAGATGCAACCTATCCAATCTGACGAGTGATACGCTGCTCGTAGAAAGTCGACCGTACAGGGTAGCTAGTCCAAGCAGCAAGCTGAGCTCCAGACGACATCCAATGGGTCTAGCACAGAGTAGGTATAGTTCCCGGGTCCCTATTCTTGCAGACGATACCCCGCAAATGCCCCGGCTTCCACCTGCGGCACTCCACATCCCGGTAGCATTGCCGAACGTGGGGTTTCTGCAGCATAAATGCCCTCGTAAAGACTAATAAGCCTGACCCGTACTGATCTTCGGCATCTGCACGGTTTTGCATGCTGTCATTGGAATCGTCGAGTCATGTCAATCCCAACCAACAATCCACAGATGCCTGCAAGCACGGTGAGCCATGCTGCCGGACCGTCACAACCTAATCCCCGACCCTCAGCAGCAAGGCACAAGCGGAAGCGCCTTAATTTTGCTTGCAACTACTGCCGGACTCGCAAAACTCGCTGCGATGAACAGCGGCCATCCTGCCGACCATGTATCCTGGCCGGGGTTGTTTGCACAACCGAGGACCGTCGAAGACCTGGACGCTCTATTGAACGACGAGAGGCGGGCATTACAAGCAGTGGGACTTACGAGGCCACTCCGGCTACGGTGGCGAGTCACCGGGGACGCCCAAGTCCCATTCGAGGCACCTCGAGCGCCGGCACCTGCACGACAACTGGCGAGGAGAGCGCAGTGCAACACGATACACCTTCAACAAGGATATCACGGTCACCATCCCCAAGCACAGCAGATTCTCTAGGCGGAGTCCGGCGCCTGGCCAAACCAAGAAAATACACTGGCGCGTTGCCAATCTGGCGTCAAACCTCAGGAGCCACGCATCTCGAGATTCTGACCGAATGGCTAGATCTCGCCTTTCATCGACTCGGCATACCCCATCGAATTGGGATTGGAGCTGACCCCGCGGCTATATCCCCCCAGCCTTCGCATTTTGGTCCTGCATCCAAAGAGTTTCACGGTGTTCCAGATCTTGGTACCTGTAATTCACTACTGCGAATATATCTACAGGAGATCAATGCCATCTTCCCCATGTTTCAAGCCGCTCAGATTCAACAAGATGTGCAAAATGTCTGCCAGCTTGGCACAGATGGATACACCCTTGCGTTCGGTTATGCTCCACTCCTCCGTGTTTACCTCCTTTTAGCAACCGGCGCCGTGGCGCGGCAAGCTGTGGAATGGAAGACTTGGGCCCAACAAACCCTTAAACTAGGCAGAGACTATTTTGGCCACCTCGTCGGGACCGTCTCTCTAGAAGCTGTCGACATACTTTTCTTGCTATCTATGTGTTTGAAGCTCAATGACGAAGTAACATCAGCTTGGTCAACGCTTGGCCTTTGCATCTCCTGCTGCTACTCCCTTGGCATCAACAGACTTGGTGTCCCTCAATCTTCTAAAAAGCTTTCTGCAGACGAGGACTTTGGCCGTCAAAAGTGGTGGGCCATCTACAGCTACGAAAAGCTATTTTCATTCGAGCTCGGATATGCTTCCTCCATCATGGACGACTGCTACGATAAGATAGATATGGGCCCCTCCCAGTCTAAAGAAAGCGACATGTCTGATATTATGGCTTCTTTCGCAAGAGCACTCAGTCAAGTGAGTCGGCGATGTGTTCAGGCACGACAAAGCGAGGAGCTGGCCGGGGCGGAAAGAATGGATCTGGCCATTGCCGAAAAGGTCAAGGCTACTGGCGAGTCGTGTCTTCAACTCTTGCAGTGGGCAAATAGTTTGCCTCCAAATTACAGGTTCGAGTTTCCCGTGGTTTATCTCTCCAGCGGTTTCTAACGTAAACAGACCAGCGTCGGATATGATACACGAGTGTCAAAATTTCGAATTAACCACATTTATCTCGCTTCAGTATAACAACGCGTGAGTAGTTGATCTAAGTCCTCTGATAGTTTTGCATTTCACTAACAGTCTCGAAAGGCTTCTGATGCTAACGCGCAACACCCTTCTGATCAGCAAGAGCGCGCTCAGAAATTCTGTCGAGATTATTGCCAAGGACAAACCTTGGAATTTTGTTGTACGCAACGGCCACTCAATCGCCATTAATTCCGCTCGAAGAATTATCAAGGTGCTAGCCGAAACCGAGGACTCTCATTGCAATCTGTCTTTTCACTCCTATCATGCATCATTGCACGCGTTCTACACGTTAGCTGTGCACACCATGGTATATCCCGAAACGCGAATGGCCAAGGCTGACCTAAATGTATGTTCCAAAATAAACATTCGAGCTTCAGCTTTGTTTGACTGTATGCTAACTGTGACTGACCGTAGCTTATGGTTGTGGCAGCTGAATTTGCCAGATCGCGCTATTCATATGTTGCATCGCAGAATCTGCTTGAGCCAATATTGAACAAAGTCCATCGAGTAGTAAATGAGCTGCTAGAGCTCAAACAGCCGACCGCGTCATATTTCTCCCAGCCCGAAAGAGGTTCTGCGTCCAGGCGTGAATCATGTCTGGATCAAGATACCCCATCGTTTGCCACAGGGGTTGACCCGACTTTATACGACACATCGGCGGTATCGGATATTCCATTTCAACAAGCTGTACTGGAAGTTGACTCAGTTGGTTCTTCCCTCACTGGAACCTTCAGTGACATTATCCCTTCCAACGAATATCCATCACCAAGACTAGCAGATGAGTTCGGGTACGATTGGACAGCATTTGTCGACTTATTTTCAGGATTCTCAAACCATGACATAATGGCCGAGCCCGAGACTGGCGGAATTGATGGGATTGAGCCAATGTAGATTATTGAAAGACACTGACTTGCAATCCTCATGCAGTCCACTCAAGTGTAAGTGTATTACTAGATGGGAGAGAATAGAGGTATCTGGATTAAACATGTAACATGTAACAGCCATCTATAAGGGTAAAGGATCATTCTCATTTTTCGCAGTTGTTCGAAGAATGCTACAATCATGACTTGCGGTTTAAACAAATTGTGCGTGCGAATAATGACACTGTAATTGAAGTACATTTGCATTAACCATAGGTACCACAAATTGAATGCATAGTCTGCATCATCAAGTATGATATTGACTACAACTTGGATAAGAAGGATACCTAGATTGGAGCTATAATGGAGATCTGAAATACCCAATATTTGTCAAGCATCCGTCAAGAACACTGCCTTAAGCGTGTGTGGTCGGCCAAAAGTGCCGTTTCGCCCAAAATCGAACGCGTTTGCCAGTGAGATAGGCGATGACCCCCAACCCACTCAGGACACCACAGATGATCGCATATATGTTCATGGCGCCGTCATATCCCAGCGAGCCGATGAGAGGCACTGTCGAGTAGCTGAGGCCAAAAGAAATGAACCCTCGCCCGGCGCAGATTACGAGAAGCATCGGGCCTGCTTTGTTCGGGAAACTGTCGACGGCGAAGGTTATTCCAATCAGGTTTACGCCTAAGAAAGCAAAGTACCCCAGATGATACGGTGCCACGATTGCCATCCACGACCAATCTCCAGGCGAGGCGCCTGCACGCCCATAAATGACGCAGGAAATGACGGCGGCGGCAGCCGGAATGAACAAGGTAGTGAGGCGGTATTCGGGCTAGAGCATGGAATTAGTTGAGTTCATACCATATCAGGCGCATGAAATAAGCCTGGGACTCATAACTAACCTCAAATATTCCATTGCGGCGCCTACTTATTGTCTTGACTAAGAAATCAGAACCATAGCCCAGCAATGGAACCATGATGACGCAGTCTAGGACTTGCACAAGTTGCACATAGCCTAGCCACTCCGATTTGAAGGAATAGGGCGGTTGCATCAGTATGGTCGCAAAGGTCGATGCTTGGTATACATAGAGCGCGAGGAATGCGCCGTTGAGGAGCAGCATCCACATAATTGTCGGGATGACCAGCGCCTGGGCTGTCTCTTTGTAAAACCCGATGGTTGCCTTCCAGTTGGGCTTGGAATGGAACATGCGCAGGTCATGTCGCCATGTTCTGGGTCCATACTTTTCAGGCTGCAAAAAGCTCTCCTGTCGCGTTGTTACTTGGAAGATGATCTCTTCACCTCCTTCACGCGAAATGTTACCATCCTTGTCGAGCCTCAAACGTACGACGCCATCTGCATCAAAAGTCAGCGGCTGATGAATGAAGGCAAAACGTGCAGGAAAGAGGGGGATGGCATACCGGCTGCATCTTCAGGCCGATCGAATTGGCTTTCGATGACAAAGAAGAACGACAAGACCAGCGTCACGCCATTGATAATTGTTATGATCCCATACCACCACGGCAAGCCGATCGACGGTACGATGTAGGTGGTCGCCACAAACAAAGTAGCCGTGATTGTCGTTTGGACACCGACAAAATACGCCAACTTAATCCCGTGCTCGTGCAAGAAATGAATCTCCTGCACCATCAAAGGGGCCAGCGCTTCGCTCTGTCCAGCGGCCATACTGAAGACATTGCGGCCTGCGATGTGGCTTTCCAGTGAGGTAGAGCAAGCACACCAAATTCCGGATGCAACCAAAAGTACCAGAGAAAAGAGGAAGACGGGGCGACGACCGATAGCTGCTGCAATAGGCATGGACAGAAGATTACCGATGCCCATGAAAAGCGTGGGATAGGTGAGCAGATCGCTAATCCGAGTTGGGTCGTCGTGAGGATACAACTTCAAAACCTCAGGATACACGGCGCCCATTCCAGAGGTTCCCAAAACAGATATGGCAGAGTAGAGCCCGACAAGTAGGATGACCATGTATTTGCGCCATACCGGGAGGTTGAGAGGGTCTAGCAAAGTTGCCCAGCACAGTCAGTATCCAGCAACGATGGAGCAAACTGTTCACGATGAACGGGGCAGCGCTAAGAACGAACCTTTTGGATCAGGACTTGGGGTTGGGATCAATACAACAGAACCATCTTGGAACAGGTTGACTGTCCCGGAGCCTTGATTCTGGACGTCATGGTTCTTGACATCCTCGATGGTGTCAATTTCCGGCGTCTCTTTGTCTCTGGATTCAGGAAGGGACATGTTGCTTCGAAGAGAACGGATGATTAGATCAATGGTATGCTAAGCTGGATTAGAACTATGGGCCGAGTCTGGAGCCGTATTTAAACTCCAACATGACGTTTACGTGTAGCAGGGACAACCAACCTTCCTGCAAGAGTACCGGTCGAAGTAGCCTGGAAGATATCACCGGCTCGGTAACTTGGGCCAGTTCGTCTCCTTCGGTAATTGCTCGTCTCCGAGTGGTTGGAAATGTGGGCTCTACGAGATGCCGATGGTGTGTGATCTAGGATGCTTCGTCACCCCACAGTCAGCTTCCCCACACCCCACATGCCGACCCCGGGATCTGTGCTATGATGAATGAAATGGCTGGTTTTCAAGATTATCGTTAGTTGATTGGCTTGCGGGTATCGATAGCCGACGGCTCGGTACAGTTAGGTTCTGGGGATCGGTAAATTTGATCTGTTGACGACGGCTAAATCTGCAATGTCACCCTGCTCTCTTCGCCACGCTCTCGGCATTTTGGTATTTACGATCGGAATAGATTAATCGGAGAAAATTCAGCGAAGGCTGTTACCAACTCCGAAAAGAATGTCAGTTTGGAGACCGACCTGGCAACGCCCATGCTCATGGCATAATTTTGTCTCCCCAAGTCATGTTGGAGAATACAGCGTCATCAACGCATTGTCCAGTGAATGTTAGGGAAGTGGCGTGATGAGTAACAACTTTTATTCAGCAATCTCGTGTCCGCCAAATTCATCTATCTAAGTTAAGTTTGACGGAAAATTGAACAAGTTTAACTTCTCATTAAGTAGGCTAATAATGCTGAGATTCAGCTCAAGTGTCATGAAACAGGAAAACAATAATTAAATGACGGGCGACTTTATTTCGTAGTCACTGTTGTGAATTCACAAACTATTAAAAGAATGTCCAATTATCCTAAGTAAAGAGAGTATCTACACATGCATCGTAAACGGCACTCGCCCACAATACTAAACCTGAATGTATGGAATTCCAGTCAACTCATAGCCACGAGTCTGAAGAACCGGGGGTTTTCTCGGCTTGCCTGTATTGTACGGACAAGGCTTTCCATCGCGGTTCACCGGCAGCCCCCCGACATGCATCGCATTGGGCCAGTGGGTCGTACTCTGGAGAGTTTCAAAGGCTTCCTTCTTTCGAATGAGATCCTCTTGCGTCGCATCCGCCGCAGGCATGTAGCATGTGTAGGTACAGAAGCGCGGCGTCTTGCCCTGGGGACTGAGATTGTAATGAGGCGTGCGGCTATCCCAGACCAGAAGGTCTCCAGGTTCCGCGTTCACCTTGATCCATTCGCAGTCTTTATTTTTCAACCACTCGATGCCTTGATCGGTAAACCCGTACCACTCCTTGGTCCAAGCCCAGACCTTGTTCTCTTCATTCTTGAACTCCTCGTGGAACTCCTCACTCAAGCGGTGGGCTCCTTTGCATACAATTAAGCCGCCGTCTTCATCGCCATTGGGGAAGAGATTAACAAGCCCTTGGAGGCATCTGAATCCCGGCTTCTCGGGATCTTGGTCTTGATGCGGCCAGGGCTTGTTTGGCGCCACGTCAGTGCGCCCGGGGAAAGCCATGTTGACATTATCGAATGACACGATCAGGTCTTTGGTGTCATAGACCCTTTGGAATGCTTCCACGACACCAGGCTCCTGGCGAATATCCCACGTGAAGTTCTCATGCGAAACACCGTATCCTAGGATCATACCCTTCTCCGTGATCATGGGTAGGTTTTCTTGCTTGATGCTGGATGGGTCGTTGCGATTAAACCCTAGTCCGCCGGCGCTGAAACATTCCACAATTAGCAAGGTACTCGGAGGATGAAGCCTGATGCACATACAAAGTCTCTAGAAAAGACAACATTTCCTCCCGATACTTGTCAGCTCTATGCCGGGGAATCGCACCCTTGATAACGACGAAGCCGTCACGGACCAAGTCATCTCTCCAGTCACCATATGTCGCGCTAGCATCCGCGAACAGCTTGCCAGGGCCCGAGGGCTGGGCCTTGCGTGACTTCACTGTCTGGCCTGGAGTATCGACCAAAACTTGGCTGGCCTTGTATGAGGAACCGGCATCGTTGTTGATACCCATTGTGAGGACTGGGTTCGATGTTTGACAACTGAATAAAATTGTGAGTTGAATCTGGTATATGATCGAATGCTGTGAGTGAGCGTGTTTTCGTTCGTTTTCGCGCTAGTTATGTTCTACATTCAACTTCATTTATGTTTTGAACATTCGTTTCAGTTTGCGCCATTTACAATTGTGCACCCCACCCTCTTGTCTTCGGCTCGGTTCGGTATCCTGTGAAGTGTCGACTCCGATTCCGACCCGTTAGCTGGGTTAGATGTGGCCGGAGAGTGGGGTTTTTATCGGCAACTGTGGGGGAAGATCAACATACCGAAAGCTAGGCCTCTTTAGACCTGGAATACATGTGTACTTATTATAATTGATAACCTCTGGTAATGAGAGAAACACGGTAGCATATTCTGCCATTTCAAAATTCATTGTTGGCTTTCTAGAACCTGAAGCCTTGCCTCAGCCTTTTTTCGCATCACGATTCATACCATGAGTCCTCTCAAGCTCCCATTTGCTATTCCCGTCGAACCTCTCAACCTTCCGCAAGTTGGAAAGGATGGCTACGTAGGATTCAATCCTCGAGCTGAGATTCTTCCCGCCGGATGGAAGTCGCCACACCCTCATGCCCGGGCCATCCCATCAGATATTCTCGTTGAACATGATGTCGCCATCAAGATGCGAGACGGAGCGTCGTTGTATGCAGATATTCTACGGCCCCCTCATAGTGACACGCCAGTCCCAGCTATCGTCTGCTGGTCGCCGTTTGGAAAGAAATTTACTGGGTTAATGTCCCTGGATCTCATGGTGCCCTGGAATCTTGGCATACCCTCTGGAACTCTCTCGGGGCTTGAGAAGTTTGAAGCTCCCGACCCTGCGGATTGGGTACCGAGAGGCTACGCAATTATCAACATTGACTCGAGGGGAGCGGGTGACAGCGAAGGCGTCATGACCATCATGGGGACACAGGAGGCCGAGGACGGATACGACGCCATAGAAGCAATCGCAAAGATGCCGTGGTGTAACGGCGCTGTTGGATTGGCTGGAAATTCCCATCTTGCGATTATCCAGTGGTTCATAGCTGCAATGAAACCCCCCAGCCTCAAGGCCATCGCGCCGTGGGAAGGGTGCGGTGATCTTTACCGGGAACAATTTGGGCGAGGAGGCATTTATGCGGGTGACCTTTTTGACAAGTTGATCATCAAGTACATGCTGCACGGCCGAAATGGAATCGAAAGCTTTCGAGAAATGTTCACACAACATCCCCTAGCCAATACTTGGTGGAACGATAAGCGACCTGATATGAAGCAGATCGACATTCCCACCTACATTACGGGAACGTGGACCAACTCGATGCACGGCATGGGCGCTATTCGGGGTTATCTTGAGGTTGACACGCCCCACAAATGGCTGCGGTGGCACCCTTGGCAAGAATGGTATGACCTTTGGGGCAACCAAGAGGCCAATACAGAGCTCCTTTCCTTCTTTGACCATTTCTTAAAGGGGACCGAAAATGGTTGGGAAGAGACACCACGCGTTAGGATGGCAGTGCTCAGGTTTGGAAATAAGCAGCCGCAGGCGTATGAGAACATCGTGGAAGATACCTTTCCCTTGCCTCGAACTGAGTATAAGAAATTATTCTTTTCAACAGATGGACAGCTTTCTCTCAATCCGCCCACGACAAATCCAACCTTCAGCAGCTACGACTCCGAATCGAGCGACTGTGTCAAGTTCACCTACCGGTTTGAGAGCACCACTCGCCTCGTTGGCCTCCCAAAAGCAGTCATCTTCATGTCATGTCCGAACCACAACGATATGGACGTTTATGTGCTGATCGAGAAGCTGGATGCCGAAGGTGAGGTTATGTACAACATGAATATTCCATGGAACTCGGTTCCAGTTGCGTCTTTTGACGAGATGAAGCCGGAAGAGAAGACAGAAGTGGTCATGTACAGGGGACCAGTCGGGATACTCAGGGCATCTCATCGAAAAATTGACGAGGCTAGGAGCATGCATCCGCACTGGCCATTCCACCCACATGAAATTGAGGAGAAGATCGCCCCAGGGGATGTTGTGCGGCTGGATATTGGCATTTGGGCCATGGGGATCGAATACGAGGCAGGGGAGTCTCTTCGCGTCGTCGTGAGTGGACGGAATTTTGGGGTAAGTAACTTTGGCTCGTTGGATCACACCAACAACAAGGGGATACATCGAGTGCACGTGGGGGAGAGCTTCCCGAGTCATGTCATCCTACCTTTCGCGTAGGGTAGATAGGATAGTGGATGGAGATTCAACGCTAAAAGAAAAACAAAAAAGTATCTGGAACTGCTTTGTTTGCAAATGAAAATCACTCATTATTGTACCCAAATCTCGATGAATGGCTAATTGAGCACCCGGCCTAGCAATGGCAGATTGCAGATCTCTCGGGTGGACTCGCTGCGGGCTCGGTCTCGGAATGGGCCGAGTCATAGGGCAGCCATCCATCTGCACATCGGAAGCCGCCAAGGAGTACATAGAGGGAGGGTCCCGTACACCCGGTTCTGCCTCGACACACCGCCAGACGTCAAAGTTGGTCCAGGATCCGAGCTCCATCGCACGAGTTTGTCCGTGTAATGCAGGAGGAGATTAAGTACTGCGGAGGAATACGAGGTCCAGGTGCAATTAAAGCCCGCCACTCCGGTGATTTCCTATTGCAGTTGTCGAGAATAGAAGAGGCATCACCCGAACGCGAACATTGTGTGATTCAGCTGTTGTCGCTGGTACCACGTGGGTGGCAGAGTGCGTGCGATGTGGCGCCAGTATCAGGGGGTGGGCGGGTAAGCGTGGGAAGTGTGAGCTGCACAAGATGATGGATGGATTTCCGCTACTTTTCCGTTACTTGTCCTCTCTCTGGTTTGTCCTCTAGCCTGTCTGTCCTCTAGTCGGTCTGTCCGTCCTCCTCTAGCCTGCCTGTACCTGTTGGTCTGGCCTCTCCCCTGGCCCTGGCACGACAATCGCCACTTGGATACTTATCAGCATCCCTGCCAGTGGAGACGCCTCCCGCCTGGTTCTGGCGAATCAATGACGTAGGTTTGGTGGTAATAACGCTAAGAGACTGGGCAAAGGCGTCATCATTTGTGAAAAGGAGCCAACAAAGTTTCAGTTGATGCGACACAAATCTTTGCGTTTCTACAAATCTCCAGCCTGCCGCCGCCCAATTCATTCTCCCTCCCTTTGTAATACGAGTCTCGATGTGAGCTGCATTCGTCGGCACTATGCGCCCTATTACCCCGCAGCGCGTGGTCATCGCCGTCGTCGCCGCGACATGCCTCCTGCTCGTCTTCGCCACCTTGACGCTCGACACCAAGAACGGCTTCAACCCCATCACCTGGCGCCCGTCGTTTATCGATAACACGCCCCCTGACCATGGCACCATCCGCAGCAAAACCCACGACTTCCGCGTGCTCGCGAGCATGCGAAACAAGATGGGCTTCTTCAACACCATCAGCACCGAGAAGATTGGCTACGAGATCATGAACCCGACGCTGCTGCAGCTGCCCGAGAGCAGCAAGTACGACTTTCTCGTCATTGCCCGCGCCTTTCACGTCGAGGAGGAGATCAAGGGCAAAAAGTACAAGCGCGCACGCCAGGTCGCCTTTTTCGCCAAGTCGACATACAACCGGTATGGCATCCCGGAGATCACGGCGGATAGCTGGTCCAAACTGTTGATTGAGGATTTCGGCGGACCCGAGCACCATTGCAAGCACCAGCCGGACATGGACAAGTATATCGGACCCGAGGACATGAAGCTGTTCTGGACGCGCACCGGCGCGCCAATTCTCATCTTCACCTACCAGGTCAACCAGGAGAATCTCTGCCAGGGCATGTTCCTGATCGACGTCCGTGCCGCCGTTCCCGAGCTCGAGGCGAACTCGGCANGCATGNCNAG
>JAANBB010000269.1:0-55727 GCA_014621425.1 Cylindrodendrum hubeiense | reverse complement strand
CACTAAAAACATATCCACCTTATCCTACAATTTACTTCAACTGATAACCTAGTCGAGCAGCAGGTAGGGCAGGTCGGCGGTGGAGATGTCCTCGGCGCCCTCGTTGGGCGAGAAGATGGCGAGGCGGGAGAGCTGGTCGCGGGCGCTGGCGTAGAGGGCGAGGGCGTCGTCGAGCTCGCTGCGGTAGGCGGGCGAGGTGGCGGGCAGGGTGGTGCTCTCCAGGACGCGGCGCTGGTCCTCGGCGGACTGGAAGAGGGACTTGAGGGACTGGGGTTCGTCGGAGGAGGCCATTGCGGTTGTGGGGGGGAGTATGAGGGAGCGGAAAAGAGGAGAGGAAAAGAGGAGAGGAAAAGAGGAGATGAAAAGAGGAGAGAGGAGGAGTATCAAGAGATGTGAAGGTGGTGTAGAGAAGATGCTGGATGGCGGTTTACAAATCCCACGTCTGCCAAAGACAACCCCGCGCTAGCCACCACCAGAGCTACTACTACCTTATCGATAAGGCGCCACCACCACAGTCAAGTGGGGGAACCCTCGACTCCTCCAACCTCGAGGCTTTCGAGCTTTCGAGCTTGGAATAGGACATCACACGGCGAAACACACGCAATATCACAATCATCAGCTATGCACAGCAATAGAACAAATCATATTCGGGAGTTGGATATCAATTGCGATAATAAAGCTCGGTTCCGGAAGCAAAGTGACCACGTCCCTGACGCCTCAACACAGATCCCCCAATGTCTCTCATCATGCCCGAGCCTCTCGTAGCACTGAGCTCTTACAAGAAGCGCAAAGGAAAAAGTAAAACTATCAAGACAAATCAATGTAGCTGACAGCGTCGCGGGTAATACCGCTGACAATACTCTCATGCATCGTCTCCTGACTGGCGTTCATCGACTCGACGAATCTAGTCATCATCATCATCCACCTCAAATGGATCTTCGCTCTCGTCATCCTGCGGGTCATCCATTATCGACGATTCCTCATCGTCAATCACAATTGGCCGTCTTGCAGCCGCAGCCCGGCCTGGTCGTGCCCTCGCAGCCGGTCGGGGAGGGGGTGATGATGGCTCCTCCATTTCCTCATCCGAATCATCATCCAGGACTGTCTTCTTCACAGCCTTTCGGGCCGCATATGCCTTTGCCGCCGGGGATAGGGTGCTGGCCTTTGGCGCCGCCTTGGCTCTGCTCTTCGGCGCGCTCTTGGCTGCAGCCTTGGGCTTTGGCTCTGGCTTTGCGTCGTCCGTCACCTTCTTCTTCACCGCAGCAGGACGGCCCCGGGGCTTCTTGACACTGGCAAGACCTGCCACCGTAGAGCTGAGTGACGTGGCCTTAGAAACCACCGGCTTGGCTGGAGAAGGAATCGGGTCATCGTCGGACAGGAAACTGTCGATGTGATCTCCCTTGGTCGCTGTCTTGTGAGGCGAAGACTTGGCCAACATCTCATAGTTGGTGTCGTCGGGGCTGTCAAAATCAAATGACTTGGCCGACTTAGTCTTCGGCTTTGGCAGGCCGCCCGAGCTGCCATTGCCGTGGCTCGAATCAGGGCGGTTCATGGCGTACAAACTAAGTCTGCCACTGCTTGACTCGCCTGCAGGCTTGTTGATCCCCTTGACAAGCGCACCGACATCGCCGAGCAGTTGGTCGTCGTCACTCTCCGAGTCGTCGTCGAAAATGGTTCTCGCCTTGGATGCAGCAGCCCGCTTGGTGCGAACAGGCACAGCTTCTTCAGACTGCGACTGCGATTGTGACTGCGAATCCTTGGCCGCTGGTTTGCTTCTGCCGAGGGCCGCGAAGTCATCGTCCGAGAAAGCGTCCGAGAGCTCGACAACCTCAGACTCCTCCTCCTTCACCTTGGACTTGGCACCAAATGTCTCCATAAACCTCTGAGAACTCTTCGTCTCCACCTTGACAGGTACAGCCTTGGTTGCGGCCTTTGTTGTGGCCTTGGCTGCTGCTGCCTTGGGTCTGCCACGGGCCTTCTTCTCAGGCTCATAATCGTCTTCATCCTTGACCTTTCGGCCACGACCCGCGCCAATCTTCTTGGAGACGCGGCGGCCTAGGCGGCGAATGTTGGTCTTGATCTCGGCGGCCAGTGCTAGTTGGGTATCCCACTCAGCCATGAACTCGTCAAGGTCTCTGCACCACAGGTCCTTCTCGTTCAAGGCTAGAAGATCGTCGTGCTCGGTCTTCTTCTTAGCAATGGCATCCTTGAGCTTCTCTAGGCGCTCAGCCGTGAGTGACCAGATAGGCATCTAGTCGGCGTTAGTAACTGAATTAATCTAACAACGCATCAATCTTCCTTACCCCAAGCAGGTAGTCGTAGTCGCGGGCACCGCCGTCTGCAGTGTCAACTTCCTCTTCATCGTCTGCCTCGTCGTCGTTGGACTTCTTTTCCTTGCCTGGTGGGAATGCTTCGTATTTGAGTTCTCGCAACTCCTCCACAAGCAAGGTCTTCTTCTTTCTTCCAACGATAAGCTCGCCATCAATAATCTCCTTGATGAAACGGGCTTGATTCTTCAACTTGCGGTAGTCGGCATGATAGACACCGAGCCAATATTTCTAGCCGCGAGTTAGTAACGTGATTAGAGTTGTAGAGCAATGCACAAACCTTTCGCTCCGTGTACATGTCCATTCGATAGCAATAGTACTCCTCCAAGATTTCCTCAACCTTCTCATACTTGCGGATTCGACCCCGAGAGTCAAAGGCCACCAAGTTGGATGTAGCCACTTGCTTGACTAGCTTGAAGCGTTCCAGCAAGCCCTCCTCGAGAACCTTGGGCATGAATTTTTCATCGACAATAATCTCGAAACGAACCGTGTTGTGATCGTTGAATTCCTTGTAATCCTTGATCCAGCTTGGACCATCACCACCACTGATAACCTTCTCAAGCTTAGCCTTGAAGTCGTCTGTCCACACTCGGATGGGTAGTTCAGTGATGATAACCTCATTGGGGTTCTGCTCGTCTCGGGTGGCGATACCATTGAATTTGTAACGATCAGGCCCAGCTACCTCTGGTTCACCCCTCCAACCACGGAACCATGGCATCATTGTCTCGAAAGGCTTTTCCTCGTCGTTATTTTCATCAAGGCGACCCATTCGGCGCTTCAGATTCTGTACAATTTCGACAGGGTGGTAGTTGGGAATCGACGTGCTCCAACCAGTACCAATACCGTCAGCACCGTTGACTAGAACCATGGGAATAATAGGCGCATAGTTCAATGGCTCGATCGGCTTTCCATCGTCGAACTGACCCACCAGGTTGGGCTCATCAAGAGGGGAGAAGATCTTTCGGGCAAAAGGTGAAAGGCGAGTGAAGGTGTAACGAGGACTGGCAGCATCGGAACCACCAGCAAGTCGAGATCCGAAGTTTCCACTTGGCTCCAGACAGTTGATGTTATTCGAGCCAACGAAGTTCTGTGCTAAGCCGATAATTGTCTGTTGAAGAGACATTTCACCGTGATGGTATGCCGTTTGCTCGGAAACGTAACCGGCCAGTTCGACCACCTTCTTATCCTTGACAATATTTCTCTTGAAGCAGGCATAGATGACCTTGCGTTGACCAGGTTTAAAGCCATCGAGCACGGAAGGGATGGAACGCATGTTGTCAGCCATGCTGAAGAGGATCAGTTCTCTGTTGACGAAGTCGCCGTAAGTGATCGACTTCGTTGAGTGATCCAAGAAAGTACCTGGAATAAAGTTGCCGAGCCACTCCTTTCGCGCATCTGCCTTCTTCTTGGAGAAAGCGAGTTCGAAGAGCTCCGCCTCGTCTGGCTGCATAACTTCGAACTCCTTCAAATGCTCATCAAGGTTTGTGAAGTAGACTTGGGCATCTTCGTTGGTACTGGAACCCAGACCCTTGAGGTACTTGGCCTGCCATCTGGATTGCTCGCTTGCGTGGGTCTCCTTCCATTCGGAATATTGGGGTTGCGTGAAGAATGTCTTCAACTTCTTGGGCTTCTTCGGATCGGGCCCTTGCCAGACTTTGACAATAGGAGTGATGAACTCACGGAAGAAGTCAGGAACTTGCAGGAGAGATGGGAATTGAACTTGAAGAAAGTTGATGAGAAGTCCCTTGATATGACTTCCATCGTGATCCTGATCGGCCATGATCATCAGGTGACCATATCTGAGACTCTTGGTATCGGTGTAGACTTGTTTGTGCTTGAGACCCAGAAATTGCTTGATGTTCTGAATTTCCACATTCTTTGTTATTTGATCAATGGACGCATCGCGCACATTGAGCATCTTTCCGCGGAGTGGGAAAACACCGATACGGTCAGGATCCAGGATAGCTCGACCAGACACGGCCAAACCCTTGGCAGAGTCACCTTCTGTCAGGATCAGAGTGCATTCATGACCACGCCGGGTGCCAGCCAAGTTGGCCTCAACCAGCTTGGCGTTGCTGACACGAGAACGTTTGCTTCCGTCACTCTTGGCCATCAACTTGTCGGCTTTTCGCTCTGCGAACTCCATGATGTTCTGAATGGCATCTGATTTCGCCACCTTCTTGAGGAAGTCTTCTCCAAGAACACATTTACTACCAAACTGGCTCGTCTTGGTTGTCATCTGTTCTTTGGTCTGGGATGTGAATGCCGGGTTGTTGACAAGACAGTTGACGAAGATGAAGATGTGATTGCGGAGATGGCTTTGTTTCAAGGTGTGGCCCTTCTTCCTCTTGTTAAGAGTCTTGAGAAGATAAGCCGTGACCTGATCAGCAACGTAATTGACGTGCGTGCCTCCGGATGTTGTAGCAATGGAGTTGACAAATGAAACTTGCTGGAAGTTGCCATCGGAAACAGCGAAACCAACCTCCCAGCGGGGATGGGATCTGTCCTTGTCCATCTCGACGGTGCAAGTTGGAGTGCCACCCTCCTCAACTGTCCTTTCCTTGGCGATCGACTTGGCGTACAGATCGCAATAGGCCTTGAAGTCCTTGATCTTGATCTGTTCGCCATTAAGGTGGACTTTGATACCTCGGACGGTTCCAACCATGTCGTAGACTCGTCGGTACAGCAGACACTCTAGGTCATCATCAATGCCATCTGGCATCCCGAACCGGGTGTAGTCCGGCTTGAAGGTGATGCGAACGTAGTCGGCAGTCTTACTGGATGTGATTTTGGCCTTTTGCATCTTCTGCATGTTGTCCGTCCACGTCTGCTTGTAACGCTTGCCGTGCTCGCTATCCTGGCATTCCAGATGGAACTCAGTACTGAAGACGTTACAGAGCTTAGCTCCATAACCGTTTCGACCACCGACCGTCTTTTTTTCGTTGTCATCGAAGTTGGAACCAGCCAAAAGATGGCCAAAAAGAAGCTCGGGGATATAGATTTTCTCCTTCTCGTGCATCACAACAGGAATACCTTTGCCGTTGTTCTCCACACTGATGACACCACTTTCACGATCAATGGTGATCTTCATGGAGGTCATGCCGCTGTCACGCTGCTTGTTGTCGGCGGCGTTGACAAGGATTTCGTCAAAGATCTTGTAAAGACCAGGGACGAAGGACACGGGGCGGTATTCCATGAGCGACGTCTCCTTGTTGTAAACCCACATTTGTTGCTCTGTCTTCTCAACTGATCCGATGTAGGTGTCGGGACGTTTGATGATGTGCTCGAGCTGGGTCAACTTTTGGTAGGTTTCGGTGGCTGTCTTCTTTGTTTTGGCTTGGGGAGGACTGTCGATGATCATGCTGTCATTTTCGAGTTCTGCTAAGGGAACCCCGGAAGACTTCTTGGGCGGCGGGTCCTGCTTCAGCTTCTTGGAGTTGGGAGGGGTGTTTGAGAAGCCAGTGCCGTCGCTCTCAGCATCGTCGTCGCTCTCGGGCTTGGGGCGTTTCTTGGTGGCGGGCTTGGTCTTGAGAGTGGTTTGGGTCATCTTCTTGACAGCGGGCCGCGCGACGGCCTTCTTGGGGGCTGCCTTGGGCTTGGTTTTCTGCGGCGGCGAGGTTAGCTCTGCGCTCGAAGGTGTCGTGGGTTTTGCGAGGTCCATTGCAGTGGAGGTTTCTTTCAAGTGCATGCGCTGGTGAGGAGGTGCTGAGATGTGAAAGAAGGCAAAGAAACGAGGCATTGGCGGAAGCAGGAAAGGCGGCAGCTGTGAGCCAACTGTGCGCCGGCCGCCGTCATTGTGCAATTGGGCGTTGGCCAAACAAAGGATCGGATGCAAACACTCACTGGTTCAGGGACAAAGACATCAGACTCGTCTCCGAGACTGAAACCCGAGGCTTCAGAAGCGTCGGAATCCATCTTGGTGGTTGATTTGGGCAACGCCCTGGCTTTGGTAACCAAAGTGGATGTCGTGGACAGAGAGAATAGAGGCAACAGTGGCCGACAAGGGAAAAGGGTCAATGGGGTAGTACAGCTCAGGCGAGCGAAGGGAGATGCTCGCGCGCAGAATCGCGACAACAAAAGAGAGGGGACGAGATGGGCCAGCCTGACGACTTTTACCATCAACCTACGCAAACGAACGAATGTTGTTGTGGCAATCAGTGTCCCGCGCGTAAACAAATCCCGGACGCGACCCCTGCGACCCTCCAGCATCCCGGATGCCGACTCTGAGTGGGGGACCGTGTTTTGGCGCCTTAGGCCATAACTTGGGCCAAAGCTTGGGCCAGAATAATAATGACAGCTCACGGCGGGGGATCCACTTGCCCGTGATTGCCCCTTAGTCAGCAACCTTGGGGGTCAGCGAGCTTGGACGTCCGAGCCGCGCTTCGTGCCTGGGTGCATCAGAGACCTGCATCTATCTCCAACTGTTCTTGTCAATTCAGACGGTGTTTGTACGCCCCAAGATCGACCCGTCTTGTAAGGCAGCTGTATGCTGTGGCGCTTCCTTGGAATCGGCGATGCTGAAATCGAATTAATCTGAACCGCTGTGTTTTCGAGACCTTGTTGTTCCACCAAGTCCTGCTGCTGGATGCAGCCACTTACACGTCGTCGCCCAGTGAGCTCAGTGCCCTGGAGAAGCTTCACAAATCGTCTCCGTCTCAACAGCCATCGCAAAGGGGCATTGCTGGCCTCTATAACGCCCTCAGAGGCCAGTATGTCGGCCTCATGCTAGGACCCGGCGAATTCGCTTCCCAGACACGCGCTTGTCGCACACGTTTGACAGAGCCGGGCAATCCCCAATCCGGGCAGCCGACCGCTACGCGAGGACTGACAGCTGTCTGGTTGTCGAGAAATCCACTTATTGCCGTCCGTCTTCTGGGCCAACCCTGTCGATCCTCGAAGTCAGACATGCGCGGCTCCAGTTTTGACTGGTGGGCCGAGTCTGGACGTACAACAGTCCGTGAAGAGGGTGAAGAGGCACCCTCTCTCACCAATGTCTGTGTCGCCCTAAGCTCGGACGCCATACCTGGTCTATACTCGCCGTTCCACCGTCTTCGAGACCAGCGTGGCTGATGTTGGCCGTATCACTGGCGTGAAACTCACGAATTTGTCCTCGTTACCCTCCTAGACCCTTCCGCCACGATTGACCGTTTCCACCGGCACGAGAGTTACGAATCGTATCTATTAGGTTTTATTGCCCCCAATGTCGTACTGAATCTCGCAGTTGGGCTATCGAGGCCCAAGGACACTTGCAATAGCTCCACCATCCCATCTCAATCCCCAAACATCTCAGGATGCTCGGGACCAACCATGCTTCGTCTGGGAAAGCCGCCCGTGATTGTTTTTGAAGCCTCGGTGACCGCTGGGATGGGGGATTGACCATGGCCTCGCTCGCCTCTCGCTGTCACCCGCAAAATGGGCAGCCATACATACATGTCTCTCAGGGGCCTGTCCAACGCGGCATGCCGGGCAACACCAGCCCATGCGGCGTGCACCTTGAGCTCCGCAACTTCAGAGCTTTAGGAAAAAAGGCAAGCTGCTCCGAAGTCGATGCAGGGAGCCGTCTGGATGACCAAGGTTGCATTCCGCGTGAGGCAGTGACAGCTCCTCGCCTTGGTCCTCCCGCTGTCCCACCTAGATATTGTACAATCATCTGAAACTATCTATTGAGTATCAGAGATTCTGTCTCCATTCTTTGTCTGGCTCCAAAGGGTGGAAGTAGGCGTTTCTAAATACGTTCACAGCTCGGCCCGACGGGCTCACCAAGAGGGCCAAACAATACTGCTTTGGACGGATATGTGGTGGGGTTCTCATTTACGACAGACGGCTAAGGCCATGGAGTTTAGCCTCAGCTCAGCATGTACTTAAGTTACAAGTCGTAACAGTGGGCTATTGGGGTGTCCTAGTATTCACTGAGTCTCATTCACACTCAGTCAACGCCTCCGGATTTAGCGCAGAGCTTGGAAGAAATCGTGACCTCATTCGCTTAGAATCACTATTCCATTCTTGGCCTGGACTTTGGACGCTTGGATGAATGTGTCGGTGCCCGAGCCGTCGGTTGGCTGCAGGAAATGTGATCAACCTCACCAAAGCTTCTGCTGGCATATCCGCCGGGGGTACATTGACTCGAAGGCCAAGAGATGGCACTCTACAAACACAGTGTTTCTCTGGGAGATTGCATGGGCGCCAAAAGCTGTTCACTATAACCGGCCGCCTCTCGTGCGATGCAGAGGCAGTTGTACGGATCTACCTAGCAACAGCCAGGGGGCCACTCGAGTGATTGCCCAAGCACCGTGAGATTTGGCGAATCCCGGCACTACGGGGAACTTATGGCCTGGCCGGCACTGCACGGCAATCAAAGGACTTCTCAAGAGTTTGAGCAGGCATCCGCATCGGGCATGGGCTTGTGCTGCCTCGGACATTTTTCTTGTGCCTGTACACTAGCAGGCCCGTGTGAGTAACAAGAGTCGGCAGCATGACAGCTGTGATCTCCAGCGTCCTTGAAGGAAGGGAGAAGAAGAGAGAATCAGCTATTCCTGGTTCTAGAAAGCCCCATCGAATGTCGGGCATCAGAGGATGAGTGTAGGGGGCCGCAGGCATGCATGGTTCAGCTCTTGCGTACCAACTCAAGACCTGTGACTTTTTGCTGTTCCGGCTAGACAAAGAATCCTAGATTATCTCCTACAGGCTCCATTTTCTAAGGCGAAGGACCCTGGTAGGTATCTTCACTAATATTTAACACGACCACACTATCCAGCCTGGTTCAACCCAAGCCGGTTATCAGTTCTCAACTGCTATGGGGGCACGTGGAGCGACTCGAACGAGTTTTGGACAATATCAAAAGAATGAATTGCTTTCACGACCTAGAAAGACAGCTAAAGCCTCTTGTTGTCCTGTCTTCTCAGGGCGGACCGGGGTGGAGGCCCCTGGGCGATGGAGTATGCAAGTACCCGTTGGCGCTCCAGTTCGCCCAGGCTTGCCTGGGGTGGCTTCGAATAGTAAGACATCAAGTTTTGGACCTCAAAGAGCTTGATTTGCGCTCACCAGATCCAGTGTCGCCTCTGTGACTTGCGGGACGTCCCATTCAGTTGAAGGAGATTGTTAACGAGCAACTCCCGTTACGGCTGGCGGGTTTCCCATGTTGGAAGTACCTGCAGTCGGAAACGGCTAGATTGGCCTTGGGACTGGTTTGGGGGATACACACCACGGGAGTGTGACGGAAAACGGAGAGCAGACCAGCCAGGGGAGACGGGCGAGGGCCGCGCTCTCCACACCCAGCGGCTTCGGCCTGCACCCCCCTGTTGCGGTTCTCTGCCTCTCGGTCTAATGCGGAGAAGACAGCGTGAAAGCACATAGCGAGGCTGTTTGATACACCGGGACTCCAAGATTATAGGCGTGGTCATTCCGGTGTGCGGAGGCTCCGAGGCGACATGTACCGTCGAGGCTGTGGGACACGCCGCGTCTCTACTCATCAAACTCCCTTGGCCCCCTCGTCTTAGCCTCCAGTCCGCAGGTTACAGGCTGAGTTGACTTCCTTCATTTAGCAGCTTCGCGCCCAACCAACCACGCTGTCTGTCATCTATCACTTGGTGGCTTTTGCTAGGCCTCGCCAACGCAGAGCGGTGGGAGTTTGCAAACGAGGCCGTCTCATCTTAGGCATTCTGTCAGGGAACGGAGACAAAGAAAAGGACACCGAGAATATCGGTCAGCCCAACAGACGTCGCTTCTGGCTGCCGGAGTTGCAGCCCCCGTCCGCAAGTGACTCAAGCCTACGGGCGAAAGCGACCCAGGGTTCCTTGTCCTTAACGCATCGGGGCAACAAGACACCGCCTGGAGGACTGTCCTGCCCCGAGTTGTTTGTCAAGCTCGAGAGTGACTTGAGTGGGAGGAATTTCCACTGGCTGTTACGGTGTCTGTCCTTCCCTGCAGTCTTGGGGTTGGGTTATATCACGGTCGCCACCCACCGCCCCATCCAAACCATCTGGCTCATCCCCCCAACCACGACGAGGCTTCTTTATTCTCTCCAGGCCACGTTGGAAACCTTGCCCCGAAGAAATTACACTCGAGACCGCTGGAATACGACGCCGCTCACCATGCTGTCCCTCAAGACCCTTCTTAACCCTGCCTCTCCCGGGCGAGAGACTGCCCCCTCCTTCCAACCTAGTCCTACACTTCCCTCTCCCATCCTCTCTGCCAACACAAACGCTCCCGCCTCAGTTATGGATCGATCGACCATGCCTCCCAACCGGAACAGTATGGGGCGAACCAACTTGGCCAAATCGAAGATCCGTGCCCCTGTCAACTACCCTCCATTCGAGAGCCTCGATGAGGGGTCTGCCACGGAGATTAGGAGGTTCCGGATCCAAACGTTTGGCTTCATCCAGCAGTCTTGTTCGCACATCCCATACAACAGCGGTAAGAAGGGCTTCTTTGAGAAGACCGGGAGAGAAAGCTTCGAAGGTGCGTGACTCGGGATAGCCTCTGACCATGTGGAACTAACAACAACGCAGTGTTTCGATACGAGTTCACGCTCCCCGGACAAACCATCGAATACACCATCATGTGGGATTACAATGTTGGGCTTGTCCGCATGACTCCTTTCTTCAAGTGTTGTAGATATGGAAAAGTAAGCAATCAGTTGTCTCATTATGTCGTGACGGTGTGGCGCTAATAGTGGAATAGACCATGCCGGCCAAGATGCTGAATCTCAACCCGGGTCTCAAAGAAATCACGCACAGCATTACTGGAGGCTCTATTGCCGCCCAGGGTGATTTGGTCTCTCCCGATGGATTTACAATCCCTTTCTAACTCGTTTGTTAGGTTACTGGATGCCATATTCGTGTGCTAAAGCAGTGTGCGCTACGTTCTGCTATCAAATTGCCGGGGCACTGATCCCCATCTTCGGGCCATCCTTTCCTTCTGAGTGCTTTCACCCCGACTCGCCAGATTTTGGTCGTATGACTATTGACCCTCAGCTGGTTGTTGATGCTACCCATGAGGCTGAGTTTTCTCGACGTCAGCACATGAACAACGCGGTTTCTGGCTTCAGTGCTACTAGCTTCCCTCGAAGTATCCGTCCAGCCACGCTCAGTCCCTATGACCACGAGGAGCGCCGGTTTCACCTCAGACCTCGCCTCACCTGCGACTCCTCATGGACACCAGAAGATACTGAGAGCCACTATCATTCAGTACCTGACTCTGCGTCAAGCATAGGATCGGGACTTCAGGGGTATACGTTCCCGTCGCGTCCCAGCTCAAGCTGGGCTCCTGCCAGCCATCCCAGTCCCCAGTACGACTTATACCCCGATCCAAGCCCCTATCTTAGTGCTGTTCCAAGCATCCCGTCGCTCCAACCTCGCAACACATCATCGCCACCGGGTTGGAGTCCTAAGCGGCGACACGAGTACGAGGATTCAGACCACGGCTACAGAGCCAGCGCGAGCCCGATCATAGGCAATGTGGGCAACATACACAACATGAGCATCACAAGAAACATCAGCAACATGAGAAATAGTTCTGCTCTGATGACTAGATCGCCTGAGCCGACTCCTGAGAGAGAGAGAACAAAAGTGGCGGATGGCAAGGCTGAGGATGCTGCCGCTGTCCTGTTGCTCCTGGGCGGCAGGGAACAGAGCCGAGGGTCTTATACGACGATCGGACTCCCTTCGATTTCGTCAATCGGGTTAGGATCGTCTAGGTCATTGCTCAATGACGAGCATCCGAGAAAGAGACAGCGGACAAACTCATTTTAGGCTGCTAACCGTGCTGGGGTCATTGGAGGATTACTTTGGCTGGGAGGAGTTGCTAGTTGGGGCAAAGTCCTTGGTACAAGGCAGCTAGTATTGGATAGATGGGTCATCTCGGACAGGTGTTTTCTTGGGAATCTCCTTTTGTTTGCTTTCCAAATTTGTTTGGGCCGGATGTTGCACGTTTTATACCACTAGCAAATCACAACACCACGGATAGTATCTCAGCTGGGTCAATCATCAAATCATCAAATCACTTTTCCGTTATTGCCTTTGCCGTCCCGTTCCCGCTTAGTTCGCCTGCTCCAAGCCCTTCTCCCTCGCCCTCTTGGCCTTGTGCTCCTTTACCCACGCCTCTGACTTGGCCCGCGGCACCACAAAGATGCGCACCACCTCGTCGACGACCTCGACCTTGCCCGTGCCCAGCACCTTGAGGAGCGACACGCGCTTGCCCATCTTGAGAAGGCCACCCTCGCGGGTCTCGACGTAGCACTCCACGCCGGCAGGAGTGTACTCGTGCTCACGGTCCCATGGCAGCGGGAACACATACGACAGGTGGTTTTCGAGCGACTGTGTCTCGTTGAAGGCCTTGATGAAGTCCGACTCGAGGTGAAGCGGGTACAGCAGCACCGCGGGGAACGACAGCGTGCTGCGCGGGTCGTCCTGGTCCGGAACCAACTCCAGCTTCGCGTCCTCCATCTCCGGCGGTTGGGCCGTCGTGCGAGTTAGGATGTTGCGCGCCCGCAGCGCGGCCTTGAGAAGCAGCGCGCGGCGCTTCTCGCGGGTCTCGCGCTCAACGACGATCTTGCGCTGCGAGTCGAGCTGCTTGGCGCGCTTGACGAGGTCCTCGGCGACGGCCTTCAGGCCCGCGTTGTTCGCATCTAGTTCCAGGCCGCGGGAGCACACGTCGTCGGCCTCCGGGATGCGGTCCACGGCCAGCAGCGCGCGGGCGCTGCGGTAGTGCGCCTTGATGTTGCGCGGGTTGAGGCGGATGGCAGCCGCGCAGTCGGTCCAGCAGCTGCGGTAGTTGCTCAGGGCGAGGTGGCAGGCGGCGCGGTTGACGTAGAGGGCCTCGAGCGTCTCGCGCTGCTTGGCGATCTCGTCGTCCGAGTTGGGCTCGCCCTCGAGGTCGGTCGAGACCTCGCCGCGCATGCGTTTGCGCTCCTCGAGGAACAGGATGTTGATGCCCTTGGTATAGAACTCCTTGGCGTCCACGTAGCCCTTGGTCTTGAAACACTCGTTCCCGCGGTCCTTGAAGTCGCTGCCGTTCTCCAGAGGCGTTCCCTCGTAGGCGAGGGCCTGCAGCGCAGCGATGTCCTCATTGTCGGGATCGGCGTCGTCAAGATCCGTCATGAAGAGCGGCGTCTTCTTGATCTCCGCCACGATTTCGTCAACCGTCTTTCCCTGGTTTTGCTTGGCGATGGCATGAGCCAGCGGTAGCTCAGGCATGGCCGCCTGAGCATCTGGCTGAGACCCTGAGGCATCCGGCTTGGACACCTTCATGGCCTGGCCCATTTGGTCGACGAGCGTTTCCATATCCATTTTTCTTTACTTTAGAGCCACGAACGGGGGCAGCTTCTTTGGTGTTGGAAAATGGGAGCGACTTGGTTGGGTGGACTCTGTGGTTCCCCGTCGTCGTGAGTGAGTGACTAACTCGCCGACTAAAATGTGACGACTAAAATTTGACGCTGGTTTCTCCAACTTTCGGTGGGTGGCCAAAATCCGATTGGGCGACAACATGTCGACTACACATCCTCACCAGGATAACACGAGCCCGAAAACTATAGTGTCCATTATACCTGGAATATATTTATTTACACTATGAACTGCTGCTGCCCATTCTTGATTTCCTCGTGGTACCCCGCAACGTGTGTGAGACGATATCACAGAATGACGTAGTTCCATATCGATCCAGCTCTATTGCCTTCTATGAGTATCCATTAATTTTGACGCTTCTATCTATACACTACGTAGATAAGGAGGAAATTCGAGCAGTAACAGACAAGAACCAAGAACTCCCAATACTCCCATTTATCGCCCTCCGCTGACCCCAAAGAATGCTTGGATAAAAACGAGTCAACCGCTTAGCAACAAGACAATCCCAAAACAAGCAACGCTTTTCGTGATACTACCAACAAAACAAAACAAAAACTTCAAGTCGCTCCCTTACTCCAAAAACATATGGAAATCGTGCTCAGTTGACTGGGAAACCAATCAAAAGGCCTGCCTCTCAAGGTGGAGGAGGCAGTCACCAGATCTCAGCGCGCAGGTTTCTCAAATCCAACCCTTGAGTTACCGTGCCAAGGCCACACATTAATCAGAGTTGTGAAACACCACTTCGGTGGGGGTGACAGTAATGCTTTGTTTGCCGCGTACGATCCCGTGCTCCTCGGAGGGCTCGTCGTTTTGAGCTCGTGGCACCCAGAAGCATTGGACAGCGCCGGCAACAGCAACGATAGCGCTACCATACCATGACAGTGCGGGACAATTAGCCCTGGTACCGAGGGCGTACAGGAAACCTGCAATGGGAGGGGAGATCATGCGGCACGCAGCAGCCGCGCTGGCAGCCAAGCCATTGACCTTGCCCAATGCGCTTGGGCACGGGGTTGCCTCCTTGATGAGAATCATGAGGAGAGGGTATAGGATTATGGTGAGAAGGTTCCTAACTGTGAGGCAGAGGTAAATGGCAGGGTAGAGGAGAGTTTTGGGGACGAGAAGCAGCATGGGCATAATGATGTAGGCAACAGGATGCATCACTGCAACCAAGAGGAAGAGTCGATAGGTGCCGAGTTTCTTTGCTGCCCATGGGAATATGAACCCCTGCACTATCAAGGCGATACCGCCGTCGACGGCCATAATGAGTCCCACGTTGCGGAGAGAGAGGCCCAATCCACCAGGGGAGTAAAATGGGAATATCGTATGCGCCTTGGCCGTCTGGAAAGCAGCAACACGGTCGTCTTCGAAGAATATGGGCAGCAGATGATCATATGTCATTGAGTGGTAGGTGAAGATGCACAGGGATACAATGAAGCCGACAACCCGCTTATTCCAGACTTTGACGAGGGGTGGTGGTGTGACCTTTTCAGTAAAAGACATATCCCAGTTCTCTCCCGCTCCGTTGATAGTCCCGTACGTATCGGGTTGAGAGTCGGCTGCTGAGCTGCAACCTTGTGGGCTCGAAGAGGGAATCAAGGGAGTTTCTTCCGAAGCGCACCATTGAACCGGCTGAACCCTCAGGGGCCGCAGGTCGGGATGCGTCTCCTCGAGCAGAATAAAGCCCAGGACAATGCTCATGAGCAACAGGGCGGCGCAGAGAAGATTGGGGAGCAAGTACGGAAAACGTTCAAACAAGCTGCCGGTAGGAAACGTCCGCGGCCAAGTCTCATGAGGATTAGCAAACATACCGCCTATCGAGGGGCCAATAATCGTGCCGACGCTCCAAACAAAAGGCATAATGGAGAAAGCTCGCGCTGTATCCTGTTAGCGGCAACAAGTAGAAGGGCGGGACCAAACTTACGTTCGTGCTCTGGCCGGGTGACTATTTCGCCAACCATGGTCTGAATAACACCAATGTTTCCATTGAGCATGCCCCCAAGCGCCCTGCCAAACAGCGCAACCCAGAAGTTGGGAGCGATTCCCACCATGATCATGCTGAGCATGGTACCAACACACCCCAGCATCAAGACAGGTTTGCGACCTATCCGATCTGACAAGCCGCCCCAGTACATGCCCATGGCAGCCTCGGCAAGTGAAAAGGCCGATATGAGGAGGCCAGAGTAAAACGAGGCATGGTTCTCGTCCCCAATTTGGAAATCCTTGACCAATGCCCACGCGTAGGGGAAGATGGACGTCAGGGCAACGGGCTCCGCCAATCGGACAATAGCTGTAATACACGAGGTTAGCCAACTTCGCCATCCCGGAGTGAAGGGTGTTTTGGAGTCAATCTTACCGAGAAGGAAGAGCTGCATTGCCGGAAAATCATCCGGGTTCCGGGCTTGAGTCCGTTGGAGGAGAGCCATTGCTTCTTCGTCTGAAAAAGGCTAACGGCGGCAAAAGAAATGCTCAATAGGCCGGGGAAAATGGCACTCTAGAAATGCGATTGTGGATAGGAGTATGGTTGCCCAATGACGGCGAGGGTTGGCTGTGTGGTGATGGGAATATGAATCAAGTATGGTATCCAGAGATCCTGGCCTGCGGGTCTCGAGGGGGAGACGGGCTGCGGAAGGTGTGAAGCTCAAGAAGGCTCAAGCAAAAGCAACGGTCGACAGTCGACAGTCGGGAATATCACAGGACAGACACAGACAGAATGCGACCGATGCCAGCGGGGAAGTGTGACGAGAAACTTGTGGTGAGTGAGAAAGACAGAGGGCGGGAGGTCATATTTGAACCGCGGGCAGCTGGAGCTGTGTAAGTGCAGCAGCGGTGGTGGAGTGGTGGCCGGCTGGAAACGCTCTGATAAGAGCATTGAGGCAAGTAGTATGCACTGTTTGCAGCATGAGGGGGTGGCGGCGATAGCACGGCCTCATTCCATGGTCATGTACGTATGACCCATGGAGGGGACGACGCTGGGACCTGGACATGCTGGGACCTGGGATCTAGACGTGCTGGGACCTGGACTTGCTCCTTGATTTGGCCCAGCCGGACACGCGACACACGTAGTACGTGCAGCACAGCCGAGACAGTGGCTGGACGAAGGCCGAGAGTGTCGGCAGAAGAGACAAACGGGATCGGATGAGCCGGGAGGACGCATTCATTGTGTCCATTGATAACACCAATTCCTCGCCGGTCTAGAAGAGGGGTGGAAGGAGGGGGGTGTCGCAGCACCTTTTCGAGGCCTTGACATGGATCACAAGGGAGGGAGAGAGGAAGACCGCTTAGGAGCATACCCTCCCCTCCACTTCCTGACTCACCTCGGAATCTGGGCCAGCTGGAGAAGCCAATTTTTTTTTTACACGTCGATCTATTTGCATGCTACGAGACGCCTCGTGATGTGAGTTTTTTCCACATGCCCTAGCCGCATCCTTCGGAGCATCGCTAGCACGGGTGGTCGGAGGCCGGTCGGACAGTCGGACAGTCGGACAGTCGGGCGAGGTTCTCGTCGGGCGAGGTTGGCAGGGCTGGCAGGGTTCTCCTTAACACAAGACTCCGCAATACCTTGATCTTAGCCGCTTCGTAGGAGGCAGACAGGCATTCCAAGCGGCTCCTAGTCCCGGCTTTTGAGAGCGAGCTGGCTCGCCAGACTTGCATGGTCCCGGTCTGGATTCTGCATGCAGCTTCTCTGTTGAAAACGGTGAAATGTGATTGGCCGGCATGGGTGAAAATGCTCGTGTTCGTGTGGCTTGTGCGCACCTGGATGTCGATTCGAAGTGGGCCTCTGCGCTAGAATATGCTTGTATCCAGTCTCGACATGAGGCAACGGGATGTGATTGGCGGGGCATCGGCTAACAGTCCGCCACCCTGGATAATATTTGGCCTGTGCGCTAGCAGGCAGCCCGAGCCGACAACGGGCTGCCCGCCTTATCCATTCTCATCTTCAGCATTCATCTCGTAACATTAACCTCGACGATTGTCCGCCTCTGCCCAGCTTAGAAAGGCCCTTTTGACAGAAGCCTGGTGGTGGCATGTCCATTCGCTGCACCCCGGGCCCAATGCCCTCATGCTGTGCACAGGGCCGACCGATTGAATCTGCACTTCACGCATGCCCCAGACCGGCCCATGAGCATCCCATCGCATCTGCCAGTCGCGATAAGCAATGATGATAGAAGCACGTCATCTAATATCGTCCCACTATCTAACCGGAAAAGCGCTTCAGCAAGACATCGACGGTCATCATCAGTCCCTAAATATGAATGCGGCTCGGCAGAATCATATGCAATCGGCTCTGTCTCAGATGCTTGCTGGGTACGCCATGTCTTGAAGGCTGGGATGGCTTGGGTGGTTACCCAGCAGGGGCATTTGTCCCCCAATGCCGCCACTCACAATTCATAACACCCAACGCCCTTTACTGTTTTCAACGCCACTGCCCGAAGACCGGAACCCTTATGACATGAACTAGACCTGGTTGGGGAACGATGCCGCCGTTGCGACGTTAGCTGGCGACTCATTAGATGGCTGTCTGTGCGCCCGCGCATATGCATCGTTCGCAACCTCGCATGTTGGCCCGCTCCACCAACTTCCGCATTCCTCCTTTGCTCTCTTTCCCCTCCTCTCTCCCCCCTCCCATCGCTTCTCGCCCCATTGTCCACTCCCCTCCCGTACAACAAGAAGCCATTGAGGGTCGGTTCCTTGATCGACTGCCAATCGCCTTTCACCAGAAAAAACGCCCCGGGTTGAATTACATACCCCCTGTTCTGGACAGGTGAATTGAATGGAAACGACAACGCTGGACCAAAACAAATGCTATGATTCTCTTATCTCGCAGCTCGCCTCAGCTTAGCTGTGACCCACCCGACCATTGACCTGCATGCTGCATTCGTGGTTTCATGGTAACTGTATCAGGGCCCATGAAGTTCCTCGCCAAGCAGGACTCGTTTTCTCCTCGCTTCCGGGTTCAGAATCAAATCGCCACCGCTGACAGGCAGACCTCCGGTGACACAGCGGGCATCTGGGGGGTTACCGCCCTCCTCTGGGCTGAGATGTCTTTGGGCCTCCGAATGCCCGGCCCACTGTCCGCTCATCTCGCCCCCATCGTCATGCATTTACCGAAGTCCGTTAACCGGGGGTTGCACTAGCTCCCGCATTGGAGTTGACCGGGATCAGCCACACGTTGCGGGGTCATTCAACGACACACCATCAGCGCGGCTGGACATAGAGTAGAGTAGGACCGTCGCATTTAGTTCTGCTTCTTTCTCATGCTGAGCCGGTTCCAGCCGGGTTCAAAATTTGGCTCGTGACAGACGGTAAACAAGCCAAAAATGATATAAACACGCGGATCCCTGATGCTATCCTGGGATTGCTGTCTACCTTTCCCTTTTGGCACCACCAGCACATTGGACGACCGGCGTTGCTCCGTAGAGTGACACTCGACTCGCGCTCGCAAGCTACGGCCCGGGTGGCCAACTCCGCTCACCGCAACAGCCCCTTGTATCCCTTTATCTACATACCTCTAACGATGGCGCATACGCTACCGGGCGGGCCATTTAACCCCCGGGATGCTCTGCCTTGAACACGGCGACAAATCACTCGTGATTCGTGGGGTAACAGCCGTTGGCTCAGTTTTTACCAATCTCGCTTCGGAATCCAGATACTTGGAAGGGTTACATGGGGCTTCAGCCTGCTCGCGCTGTCCATTTTTTTCTTCCATCTGCGTCGTCACCACTTCCAACAACCACCAGCTCCGCATTACAGCTGGCCACAATGGGCGATCCGAGACGCAGCATGTTGAGATGCACTGATCACGACATTTCTGTTTCCATATGCGAGCCACTCAAGGCTCATGCTAGCCCCCTTCCGATGGGACGCTGACTGCCCTGTCATCAACATTCCATAGGCTCCTAGCGATGCTGGGCGAGTTCCGCGCTTGGAAACTCCCCGATCTCCCCGAGCTACCTAGCTTGTTCCCTGTTGATTTCGGTACCCTTTTCCATTGGGTCTGACATTCTGTCGGCAGACAGCACTGCTTTATCGCGGTGGCCAATTTCGCCCGCTCGTTCCAGCATGACTTTGCCTCTCCGGCTTAGATCCCGAGAATGGTTGACCAGTTCTCAACCAAATTATGCTATTGCTTAGCTTACGAGACTATAGACTCAAGCGACGCAGTTTCATCAATTGCACTTTGAATGCACCATACCATGGCAAGATGTTCAACGGAGTAATTGGCATATCGCATGAACTCTTTTCCATTGTAGGCATGCCGGTGGAAGCGGCTGTATTGATATGCAATAAACTAGTACCTCGTTGTAGACCAACTGTAACCCAACTCATGTCCAATTTGCATATGCACTTGTGGAATCAACCCACAATCAGTAGATCCGATTGCTTGGCCCCAGTAGATAACCTATCCGAGGGACGCCTTCAAGCCCAGACAATCCTCGAGGTGGCATTCGGGTCCCTCGCCTTGTTCCTTGCCGATATGTCTTTGGGGCTCGACATTTGACATGTGTTCCCAATGCTTATCGAGCCGACATCTCTGATTGCATGTTCTACGTAGAGATAGTGAATGACGCGTAAATCAATGATTGAGCTGCAAGCTGAGATACAAGCTATGCACTTAGCTGAACCTTGTTCGGCTTGAAAACCTTGGTTCAATTGTTAGGCCAAGGCTTCCCTACTGGGCCTGACCATGTTGATGGCTCGCACTGGAACTCTTAGCTCATCACGCAATTATCTGAGTGTAACACCCCGCCGGCACACTCCCATCCACCCTAGACACTCACTCAACCCCCATCTCCTTCAGCAGCGCCTTGTACCTCTCCTTCTCCTCCACCATCTCCTCCTCACTCCTCGGGCGTCTATCCTCATCATCCACCCTCGGCATCCCGCCTCCTGGCACAGGCCGCCGCCGCACCTCTTGATCCCACAGCGCGCCGCCCACGTTACCCTCCTCGCCTGCCATCTTGACGTACACGGCGTCCGGCGTCCCGAGGTCGCCGTCCTGCCGCGGGATGACGTGCACGTGCACGTGCGGCACCGTCTGGCCCGCCGCCGCGCCGTCCTGTACCGCCACGGAGAAGCTGCCGGCGTCCGGCTCGGGGTGGGGGAAGTAGGCACGTGCGAGGAGCCGCTGCATCAGCTGCACCGTCGTGAAGAGATCCGCCGTCTCCTCGGCGCTCATGTCGGTGAGGCGCCGATGCGGGGCCTGTGGGCAGACGAGGATGTGGCCGGGGATGAGAGGCTTGAGGTTGACGAGGGCAAAGGAGTGCGGGGTTGTGAGGAAAACCTGAACGTGTGTAAGCGATATGACTGCAAAGGCGGTGGTGATCAGAGAGATATGGAGATGAGAGGTATCCAAGGACGCGTCGCGCACAGTCACCACAGCTCATGACTACAATCAAGTAGACTGTCTTGAATCCACCGATGTAGATTCAGCTGCTCACCTGTTTCGTCACCTCAAACGGCCCAAACTTAATGGTCTTCCCGCCCGTGCTTGTGGAAGTCATGATGCCTCTCGCGCTGAGACCAGTTGCGAAAGATGTTGTCGCTGCCCACACCCTCGACGCAAACATGCTCCAATGGCGATGCCAGTAACTTCTCAAACCGTCAAGTCTCTCGTTGTGGCCTCGCGGGTTCAACCAGATGAGAGTTCGTGAGGTGTTGACGCAGCTTGAGTGGTTATGATGGAGCAGAGTGTGTCCAGGTGAGGCTGATGTCATTTGTGTGTCGCGCACACCCGGCCCATCTACGGCCCCACCTGAACGAGATGGTGAGCTTCCGTCGCAACGGCATGATCTGATTGCACATGGAGCATGGCTTGCGCATTTTTTATGTGACTGAACAATCTTACTTATGATGAGGTCCATGTAAGGTTCAATTATATATAATCAAAATACCCCGTGCCGCTAAAATTTACAAAGAAAATGTGCACCAAGCCCTCCTGTATATCCATTCCCGTGCCTAACCCACCCACGTCTTTCAGCCGTGAACTCCGATAGTAATTTCCCGCAATATAGAATCTCTTCTATAGGTACATCTAAACCGCAACTATTTACAAAAAGCGGATCTGCTCTTCATCATCGGTGGGAATCAGTGTAGGGTTCAGTGGCTCTCGCTCCGGCTCCGACTCCTCTTCCCAATAAACTACAGAGTGGGGTTAGCATATTGATAAGCAGGCTTGACAGCAGCAGATGGCTTACCATGAGGCTTCAGTACGAAGCTCGCTGCTAGGGCGACACCAAAAGTGACTGCCAATAGCACGAATATGGCCTGGGGGAAGACTGCGACGGTCACAGCGTATAATCCGTTGAACAGAATGGGGCCAAGCACCCTAGCCAAGGCGTGAAGCATGCCAATGGCGCCAAGAAGCTGGCCAACACGGTGTGCTGGCACATGCTTGGTTATGATGGCCTGGCTGGTGGCACTGCCGAGCCCTCCAAAGGCTGTCACCATACCACATGCAAAGAAGACCCCGTCCGACCGTGCCAGTGTGTATCCAATAGCTCCCAAGACGTCTGTTGTTAGAGCAACTCGCAGAACCCATACGTCGAGGTGGTCAGCTCCCGTGTGCTTTTCTGACAATGTTACACCGGCCCTCCTCCGGCGTGCGGCCGGAAGTGTGCGCCCAAGGTAATTGATAATAGGGAAAACAATCAAAAGCATCACCACTCGGACAGAGGACAAAGCAGATACAAACTTTGAGGCCTCGAAATTGCCCCAGTGAAACGTACGACCGCTGTAGAGGATGAGAACGGCGCCTATAGCCATGGATGATCCCAAGATGATGGTATCATTGAGAGCCATGGCCACCAGGTTCCGGCGGAGTGCGGGAGAAGTGCCTGGGCCCTTAGGCCATAGGATCTTCAGGGGCTCGAAGGGGTTGATAGTCCGGATGGTGGTCAGCCAAGATGTGGTTCCCGACTGAGCTCGTATCTCTTGCTCTTTTGCCCACTTCTCCCGTGCTATTAGTTGCTTCTGCTTGGAGAGCGATTCGGGGATGACGAATCCAACAACCAGGATGAAGCAAATGTGGAATACTATGACGACGTAGAAGATGGAAACGAGGTTGCCTGTCCACTTGGCGAAGTATCCAGCCAGAATAGGACCAACCGCCAAGCCGGAGAATAAACATGCGTGCATGTAGCCCATATACACTGCTCGCTTCGAGGGTGGCGTGCAGTCGCTGGTATATGATTGACTCATGATACTTCCTGCTGTGAAGGAGCCTGTCATGCCGTCGAAAACGCTGCCGAGGAGCAACCATCGGTAGTCGACGACATTTGGAAACTGGACAGCCACGACAGTGATGAGCTCAGCAAGTACACCGCCTACCGATGATAGCGCCATGAGGCGCGTTCGGCCGTACCTGTCAGACAGCCCACCTATGCGCGGTGCGACAATGGCGCTTAGAATCCCGGTTATCAGGGACATGGCAAGCATAAAAGCAGCCACATGCCTCTGAACCTCGGGAATGGTGCATTGGGGGTTATCACTTCCCAGCAGCACGGGGTCAAAGAAGATATCCGGGTTGTGGAGTTTCTTGTCGGCAAAGTATTGTTGACAGATGAGATCGAGAATCCTATTTCGGGCCCATGGTAAGCGACGCGCATAGTATGGTGCCCCGGAGGGACCGGTGATTGGAAGTCCTTACAGATTAAGCCTCGGCACCAGCACGCCTCCGAAGGCAAGAGTGAAGATGGCAAAGGGGCCGAGCAGCCAGTAGACCTATTATACGGTCAGAACTAAGATGCGCATAGTGTTTTGGCGGCGGGTGAGCACACCGAAGGTCGGCGCCACCACGGCAATCCCTCAAAGTCTTTATAACCATCCCAACCGCCCTCGGGGGCATCTGCACCATCCTCGGCTTGAGCGCTGGTGTCGCCATTGCCCAGCAAGCGGGTCGTCTCGGTGTCGTCAGTGGCGGGGTTAGATCTCGCAATCGCCGTTGATGTCGCTGCAGCTGTCGCGTTGCCGCCAGCTCGGTTCGCTCTCGCCATGGCGAAGGGAATGCGCGCCCAATGTGTGCACGCAGGTAGGCGAGATGGGAAGAGATGGAAGAGGCGTCTCTCGATCAGCGAATGCGATTAGGCGTGTGATGATGGAATCGCGCGGCGGTTCGGCCGTCGGAGGGCGATATCGGATAGGTTGGAAGCTATTGCATGGCACTCGGAATAGCTTGGACGAGTTGCGATCAGGATCTGGGAGAATCAACGACGAGGGACTTGGGCAGCCATATCTCAGGAAATGCGGGATGTCAGCTCGGGACCGAAGATGCGAAACACGGAATGGGTGAGTAGGGAGGATATGGATTAATAATGGAGCCCAGGGCGCGGAAGCCGACCCCAAGATACGACGGAGTTCTGGTATGGAGGTGGAGTCGAGCTACCCAGACTGAGCCAAGACAAGGGCGCTGGGTGCGGACTTCACGAGTCGGACTTGGCCCAGTCGGACTCCGGGAGTGGGCGGGCGGGCCCGAATGCCAACAACACTGGGCTGTACAATGAATCTGTACAAGTAATCGGTGCAAGCATCAGCGACGACGGCCACGATACAGGGATCCGCCATTACGGGTCAGCCAGTAATTCACCTCTGCCCGCAGCAGAGACAGACTCTCTGTCACATTCCGCGCCGGACCCAAGCATCCCCCCCCGGCCCGAATAAGCAGTTGCGCCAGCGCCACAGCCAACCGGGATGTGAGGCCGTTTGCCAGCGAAGAGATGGATGACGCGCTCAACTGCGCCGCCGGTAGCAGGTCGCCGATTATCATACCGCTAACACTCTAGGTACATGCTCCGCACGCAGATTCACTGATAAGGCCCGTTGCCAGCTCGAGATATTCCGGCACCCAAAGACGTCCGGGAAAAGCAACTCACTGGTTGGATGCTTCCGCGCTCCAACTGTCGGTGTTCGGAACCTTGGTCAAGCCGCCCGCCTCCCGTCCTTTGTGCAACTGCCGAGCAACGGCGCCGGTTCTGCCAGTTGGTTGCCGCCATCAGTCGTCGCGGGCTCGTCATAATGTTGCATTTCCCCATGTTTGACATACTTCATAGTCAGATATGACGAGGCTTCCCTCAGCCCAATGGATATGCTGCCATCAGCTTTGACCTGCCACTAGATAGGTACTCTACGTGTCTGGCTGGAGGCGCTGAGACAAGCCACGACGCAGGCGCATGCTGACATGGCCATAGATGACTCCAGAAGATAACGAGATGTTCTGAAAAGAAAAGGAAGAAGAAAAAGAAAGCCAGTTGAGCCCTAAGCTCTCATACCCGTACTTCAACTTGAACAAAGGGAGCGAGAGAGAGAATGAGACATCCAACAGTCGATGATGCCCTGTCGCCACTTGTGCTGCTGGTCGCCAAGTTACATAGGTTAGTAGAGCCCGAGATTAGAGGGTGGATCTCAACCTAGTTTCCCTATTCGGCAAGGCTCGGTCGTCGCGTGCCAGCACACCACCCGGCCAATCAACAGCTACCAAAACATGACTCAGCATCCTCTGCCTCAAGCTCTTCGTGACGCCTGCAGGCCCTTGCATATTTTCAGGAAGGCGTGTCGTGAAGCCTAGGAAAGGCTCGATCGCATCCAACGCCCCGACAGCGCGACCCCGAAGCCACCATCACGATGCCCGTCGTCAAGGGAGGAGTCTGGACCAACATCGAGGATGAAATCCTCAAGGCCTCCGTCTCCAAGTATGGCCTTAACCAATGGGCGCGCGTCTCGTCGCTGCTTGCTCGCAAGACCCCTAAGCAGTGCAAGGCGCGATGGAACGAATGGCTCGACCCCAGCATCAAAAAGATCGAATGGAGCAAGGACGAAGATGAGAAGCTCCTGCACCTCGCCAAGATTATGCCCACCCAGTGGCGCACTATCGCTCCCATTGTCGGCCGAACCGCGAACCAGTGCCTCGAGCGATACCAGAAGCTCCTCGACGAGGCTGAGTCGCGAGAGTCCTCTGACCTTGGCCTCGCCGGTCCCGATGGCGGAGAGACCCAGGCACCCAGTGCTGACGATGTGAGGAGGCTACGCCCCGGCGAGCTCGATCCCGATCCCGAGACCAAGCCCGCGCGACCCGACACGATCGATCTCGATGAAGACGAAAAGGAGATGCTGAGCGAGGCTCGTGCCCGTTTGGCGAACACCCAGGGAAAGAAGGCGAAGCGAAAGGCGCGAGAGCGCCAGCAGGAAGAGTCGCGCCGTCTAGCAGCTCTGCAGAAGCGGAGAGAGCTCAAGACCGCTGGCATTAATGTCAAGGTCACGACGCGGAAGAAGGGCGAGATGGACTACAACGCGGACATTCCTTTCGAGAAGAAGGCCTTGACTGGATTCTACGACACTTCAGAGGAGCTGGTAACGAACGAGCGCCAGCGCGAAGCTTTCGATCCCCGCAAGCAGCAGCTCGCCGCCAACAAGCGCAAGGGCGATGAGGACGAGGAGAACAACCGAAAGCGAAGAAAGAATGACAAGGACGGCGGCGCGTCAGAATCACACAAGGCTGCGCTGAAGGCTGGCCAGTTGCAGAAGATCCGAGAAGCGGAACAGAGCAGCAAACGACGCGGCTTAGTCCTGCCAGCACCCCAGGTCAGCGAGGGAGAGCTGGAGGACATCGTCAAGATGGGTAAGATGGGCGAGGCCGCCAACATTCGAGCCAGAGAAAGCGAAAACGATGCCACCCGGGGTCTCGTCAGCACATACTCGACCCTCAACTCGAACGCTCCCATCCGAACACCGAAAGCCCCCGAACAAGACGACCACATCGCCAACGAGATTCGCAACATCCGAGCACTCAACGATACTCAGTCAGCCTTGCTGGGAGGTGAGAATACTCCTCTTCACCAGGGAACTGCCTCGACAGGCTTCGATGGCATCGCTCCCCGGAAGCAGACCATGGCAACACCCAACCCCATGGCTACTCCCATCAGAGGAGCCAACGGTGTTGGCGCAACGCCAGGCAAGCCCGGACAAACCCCGATGCGGACTCCCAGAGATACCTTTGCGCTGAACCAGGATGACGGCATGTCAATGGTTTCGGCCACCCCCCGAGATATTAGAATGCGAGATCTTGCAGTGCGAAACCAACTGCGATCTGGTCTATCTTCGCTTCCCAAACCCAAAGATACGGATTGGGAGTTTGATATTCCGGATGAGCAGAGGGAGGCCATGGAGCTCGAGGATGCAGTCGAGGAGGATGCCGAGGAGCGTGATCGCCGAGAGCGTGCCATACGGGAAGCGGAAGAGGCGCTTGAGTTCCGACGGCGAACTCAAGTGATGCAGCGCAATCTTCCACGACCAGTTGTTGTCGACCTAGCCGAGCTATTAAAGAAGGCGAGCAAGTTGACCGATGCCGCCGAAGCCCTCATTGCCAGGGAGTCTGCGGCCCTCATGGCCAACGACGCCATGAAGTACCCTCTGCCCGGTGCGCAAGTCAAGGGCGCGCCTAAGGCCATGCCCCAGCTCGACGATGATTCCCTCGCGGAGGCTCGTCTTCTGATTCTATCGGAAACGAAGCCCCTGCCTAGCCTGGAGAATATCCAATCCTCATTTGAGGCCCGCGCGAGTAGCTCACTGCTCCTCGGCCTAGGCTGCTATAATGACGACGAGGAAGAGGAGGCTGTAGCCATGAAGGCTGCTTTTGATGTAAGTCTTTCTTCAAACGCGTCGAAACGTCACATTTCTTTTTTAACTATACTAACTATTGAGTAGTCTGTTCAAGATTCAATTATGGCCTCTGCCGAACAAGGAGCCAAGCTCGAGAAGAAGCTCTCTCTACACCTAGGCGGTTACCAAAAGCGACAGAAGATGCTCAAGGACAAGGTCGGCGACGCCTCTGAAGCCCTGGAAAAGGCCCGCGTGGCACTGAGTGCGTTCAAGACGCTGGCCATTTCGGAAGACGTTGCCATCGGCCGACGCCTGTCCGCTCTGCGAGAGGAGGTGGGCTTCGTCAACCGACGAGAGAGAGAGGCGCAGGAGGAATACAGGACGGCCAGGGAGGAGCTGGATGCTCTGATGGCGGACGGCGTGAATGGGTTTCATTAAAGGGACAAAATGGATGTACGATTAATTAGGCGCCAACAAAGCGTGGGGGGTTACTTGATATAAATTGATCCTAACTATCCAGACTACCGTGGCCAGCTCCTGTCATTCTATGTTTATTCCCTAGCCATTACTTTTTCTACACATACCTTCATTATAGCTGCTTTTGATACTGGAGGCGTTGCACATTTATCTCTTCCTAATACCGAGACGGGGCAGCCTTATGGGCAGGACAAGGAACACCGAGATGAAGGCAAACACGATACAAGTGATGTAGGTCAATCGCAGCGCGGCCTCGTAGCTTATGACCACCTGCTCCTGGTAAGGGGGCTCCAGCTTGAGGACTTCCTCAACGGAGCTGCGCACTCGGCGGATGATCTCGTCGCGCTCGTCGCCCTGAACGAACTTGTTCAAGTAGTGCAGCAGGGCGTTCTGCAGCACGAGACTGCTGCTGGCGATGCCCAGGACCTGGCCTAGGCTGCGCCACAGCATGAGGGTGCTGGTGACGACGGCCTGCTCGTTCTGCGGGGACGCGGCGAGGATGGCCATGAAGGTGCCGGGGAACTGGAAGCCCTGGCCGATGGACGACGGGAGCAGGATGAGCAGGTACATGTGCTGCGGCAGGTCACGGTGCAGACAAGCGAGGCCGATGGTGCCGATGAGAAGGAAGATGGAGCCGGTCAGGACGGGCCATTTGAGGTGGCGCGTGTAAGTCACAAGGAAGCCAACGGAGGTGCCCGTGAGGGAGGAGGCGATGGTAGGGATAACGAGGCGGAGGCCAGACGCCGTGGCGGAGGTGAGGAGAACGGCCTGGAAGTACAACGGGCTGGTATTTATTAGCCGCTGTGGAATCAGCACACGTAATGGCATTACTCACATGTTGAAGAGGATCGAGTTGCCCAGTAACGATGCAATGAAGTTGCTGAAGATGAGGTTGGCACGGGGGCTATGGCGGATCAGGTGGAGCGGCATGATGGGTTTGTGCACCCATGACTCGACCCAGATGAAGAGCGGGAACACGACAGCAAAGATGACGAGTGAAGCAATGACGAACGGATGCGACCCTGCGAAGTGTCAGTTTCGAACATTGGAAGAATCGCGGCGGGGAGTTGCGGCGACTTACATGGCAGGACGTTGCCTCCGAGATTCTATGCGACATGGTTAGCACGGACGGGCGAGTTATGATATATATACATATACGTATATATCAATGAAGGATTCGCAACTCGACTTACCAAACCCAGAATCCCAAACGTGATTGAAGTGGTCAGCAGCAACGAGCCCTTGGCGTCGAACTCCCTGAGCGCCTGCCACACGCTCTTGCGCTCGCCCTGGATGCCCAGGCCGTCCGGAATGGCCACGGCAGAGATGACCATGCACAGTAGCAGCGGCGGCACCTGGACGCCAAACTCCCAGCGCCAGCCAAAGTAGTCGGCCATGGCGCCGCCGGTCGCGGCGCCGAGGGCCGAGCCGACGCCGTAGTTGGCGTTCATGAGGGATTGATACGTGCCGCGATCCCTAGATAGCCGCCCGGGTTAGCCACTCGCTGCGTGTCTTACTTCCCGGGGCCCGGCGTCTCACCCCGGACGAGAGTGGGGGTGCCATGCAGACGCAAGCAAGTCGCATGCGCGACACAGGAAGCAGGGGGGGGGATAGGGGGGGGAGTGGGGGAGCAGGTGACTCACTCAATGGGGACGAGATCGCTGATGATTATGCTGCCCAGGGTCATGATACCGCCGGCGCCAAGACCGCAGGCGGCCCGGGCGAGGATGAAGCTCTCGATGCTGCCGGCCAGACCGCACCAGCTCGTTGCGAGAGCGAAGATGCCAAGGCAGCCGACAAAGAGCGGCTTGCGGCCGATAGAGTCGGACAGGCGCCCCAGAAGCGGCTGGAACGCCGTCGAGGTGAGGAGAAAGGCAGTGGAGAGCCACGAGGCCGAGTTGGAGGCGTGGAAGTAGGACGTGATGACGGGGTGCGACGAGGCCATGATGGTGCCGTCAAAGACGGAGATGAAGTAGGCCATCAGGATCTGCGAGAAGATGAACCAGAACCGCGTCACCGACGTGTTGTTGAGGTACGGCGTTCCCACGATGGTCGCCGCCGAGGCCTCGGATCGCGCCTTGGACGGAGCACGCGAGCGATGCAGCAGCGGAGATTCCTCGTCGGGGCCGCAGTCATCGTCGAGCGAGCTGTCTTCGTCTTCCTCGTCGTCGTCAAAGGCGTCTTCCTCGTCTCTTCGAGGGTTAGGGTTAAACACGGGGGCGCGCAACATCGAGTTCTCAAACGATTCGGGCTGCAAAAAAAGGCCGCCGGTCGTCAACGACCTAGAAACCGCCTCAAACTCGGCGGCATCGATTTCAGCGTCGCCATCATCGTTCCCGCGGGCCCTCCGGCGATGCGTCGGCACCGGAACCGATACCGGTCCGGCGAGGTTGCTCGGTTCGGAAAGCGAAGCGCCTGTTGTCGCGGCCGAGGTGTCTGAGCGCCCGGGGCGGCCGGGGCGGCCATTAGTCGAAGAACGGCTCATAGCGAAACAACAACCCGACGATTAGTTCGTTGGGGAGCAGGATCAAAAGGAAACGCAAGACGAGGATTAGCGGGTTAATATGGGAGGAACTGGTGGAGCCCCCCGGGGGGTTGTCGTGATCGCAGACTTTTCGGGGAGGCTTGCACTTGCAGTAGTCCTGCCTACCCGCCCCGCATTGAATGAGACCAGCGCGACCGGCGGCGAGTGTCGGCCGCCTTATATGAGTCTTCAGTCTTCAGTCTTCAGTCTTCAGGCTTCACATGCCGTATGTCGTGCTGTGGCGACGAGTGACTCATCCTCAGCATAAGCGGGATGCCCTCACAAACAGGGTCCCGGGCGCACTAAACGGTGTAAGCTTTGGAGACGTCCGCGTGTTGGGATACGTCATGGTCTGAACAATTGCCTCTACGAATGACTCCCCACCCTGCCTTGATCCCTATGCTCCAGCAGCGCCAAATCGGTATCCCACTGTCTCACAGCCTCCTTACATCGCCGAGACCGCCTCAAAGCCCCATGTCCGCCGTGACAATGCCGAAGCCGCCAGACCGCCTATGCCTCCGAGTTACTCAACCTCTATCACTGTCGCGCAGTTCTGGGTTGACAACGCTGCAGCAGCCACGAGGATGCCCGCTCCCGTTATACCCCCATCGTGGCAGGGGCTCAAAATCACCTCCAACAGCGACTCGTTGCCAAGTCGTTTCTCCAGCAGCTGGTCTAAAAACTGCTGGCAATCCGATAAATAGTCCTGGAAGTGGACAATGCAGCCGCCCGTGTAACCAACCCCCAGCTTACAAGCCTGAACCACGGCCGGCGACCCGTCCGGAGGAACATCCCCTGCAAGAGTAAGCAGGGCCAACGTCGCCGCGGCAACGATACCGGCGGCGCGAACCTCGATAGCTTTGGCGATGTGGTAGAGCGCGGCAGCAAGGTCCTCGGTCCACTTAAATGCTGCCGATCCTGATGATTCCGGAAACTCTGTCTTCAGCCGAGATAGAAGATCCGGTGACTCAAGAGGCCTAAAGTGACTCAAGAACGTTGTCGTGAGACCGTGCCTCTGCAGGAGTTTCGCTGGCAGCGTTCCTGCAACAATTCCTAGGTTACTCGTCATGTAGTCGACCAGCATGATGCGTCCGAGCTCGCCCAAGTATCTCCCGGCAGTCATGTACTCCAGAGGTTGGAAGCCAGGCGACTCGTTTTGTGAGTCCAGCACCTTGTCCCACCGGCTCATCAAGCCAAGTTCTCGTAGCGGAGGAGCCGAGCCATTAATACTCCACTCGGTGTTGATGGTGATCTTGACGTCGTCGATGACTTCCCCGGCACCGACGGGAACCTGCTGCGGGCGCTTGCTGGGGTGCAACTGGCTTAGTTTCAGAGGTATCGTGGCATTGCATCCAGTGCCGAGAATAAGACCCATAGTCCCTCGCTTAGTATTAGATTCGTCGTACGTGAAGACGAACGACACGAGAGTCGACACAGAATCGTTTGCGATGGCCTCGACTCGAATAGGTGGAAGCTCGGGCGACTTGGCGCGGTTGTACCCATCCAATAGGCGAGCACCAAGGTTAAGATTGGAGGATATGGCGAACCCTTTGCCCATGGTCATAAGTGTCGCCTCAGATAATGAATGTTGTACCATCGGGAAGCTGAAGGTCACGCCAAGTGGGATTTCGCGGTCGACGGGAAGGTGCAATTCCTTGCACCCGTCCAAGACGACTTCAGCGATGCATTTCCCAATCCACAAGAATAGTCTGTCAGAGTTTTCGTTCTTCAGGTGGTCGTCGATAGGCCAAGACTTTTCCATGCGCCGTTGCATGCGCTCTGGGGTATCATCAGCGTGGCCGTCAACTTGAGTGGCGGCTGGTTCCTTGGGCCGCAGCTCAACGAACCCAACCCTTAGGTTCGTACCCCCACTATAAAGTCGTCAATACCGAAGACGACAGGAAGGGCCAGCAGCGAGGGTGCATGTGCAAGTGACTTACATGTCGATGGCTAGGTGGCTGGAAATTGTCATCAGTCATTGGATACCAAAAACAGGGATGAGGCGCTCCATTTCCATGAGGTCCACCAGTTGAACGGGAACTCACCATCCTTGGCGGCCTTGATGCGCCGGCCGCAGAATAGACTCGGTGACGGGCGTGGGCAGGAACATGTTCTGCGACTCGAGAGCGAGCTTTTCGAAAGTCCGCAGGAACGACTGAGACAGCAGGTGGACCTTTTCGAGGTCGACGTGGAGGGGCTCCAGGAAGTCCTGGATAGAGGGCGTTGGGGAGGCCATATCGAGCGGAGCTAGGGATGCGCTGGGGTTGAGCTGGAGTTGTGCTGAGGCTGGGGCTGGAGCTGGAGGAAGAATGCTGTTGGCGGTATAAGATGCTACAGCATTGTCACCGGCTGGGCTGAGAGAAGGGAGCTTCAGCAACGACAGGTTCCAGCGGGCCAGAGTGGTGAGCGGCGACCCAGCAGTTGTTGGAACAAGATGCGTGGCGGCGTGGTTCGTTTTTGTATCAGGCAACGAGGCGGATCGTCAGTGATAGTGGGCGGAGTGTATTCTGTGCGAGCTGGAGAGCGCGTGGACGATGGAGCGAAGGAAGCAGGTTGAGTCGGTGACCAGCCAATTATCATGTAGCCACGGTCACGGCCAATGGCAAGCTGCACCCGGTCCTGGCGTCAGTGATGAAGCTGTTCAGAGGTGCTTTGGCGATTGGGGTTCGGGGTTTGGGTTTGGGGAAAGCCTGGGGGTTCCGATATCAGGAGCTAAGCTGGTCTCGGGGCACCACGGCCGGTATAAGTATCCATTCGGAGCCGCCCAGGCCCAGTAATAAAGCTGCAACCGAGTGGAGGACGCGGCGCATGCTGCTCGCTCCTCACTGCCCGTCAGTCGGTCTGTGGGAACATTGCCTACGGCGAGCAGTGAGCGACGCATACCGGTTACTGGTTACTGGTTGCTGGTGCCCTCATGCACTCATGCACTGATCAACTGCTGCTCTGCGCTCCCAGGCGCCGTCATGCACCGTTGCATGCACTGCAACCGTTGGCCGTTAGAGAGGGGATGGCATCCAGCACCAACACCCAACCGAAAGCCCCCCCCGCCCGGCAGCGACAGGCGGTTATGGGGGACTCAACGCTGTGCTCCACCACACAAGCCTCTGAGGCACAACGTTCGCGCCCTCTGTGAGCCTCTATTCGCTGCCCCCATAGGCCCAGGTCCGGGGCTGGTCCTTGCCGCCCGCCTTACGGGCCGAACAGTCCCTGGAACTTTGGGGCTCCAGGCCTGTCCAGCCCAACTAGAGGGAACGTGCCATCCCCTGGCCCCAGGCCCGCCCCAGCACCCAGGCCAGCCAAGCTCCGCACTTCTCTGATCCGCCATCACCCATCCGCGATTCAGCCAGTCATTTTACTCATTTTGCCCCTGTTACTGCTGCAACGCCATCTGCAAGAGCCTCCATCTCATAACCTCTGGCTCCGTAGTCGGTTCCTGGTCGGCTCTCGCTGGAATCGTCATATCTCCCACTATTGCATGACTCGAAACCCAGAATCGGAACGCACCCGAAATACTCCCAACACTCCACCTCCGCAGCCGCCCTGTACTGCGGCAGCCCATCGCCCACCATCACCCTCACCCTCACTCCCCGAACCGCCTCCATCCATCCTCAGCCAGCCGTGATCCCCATCCCCGTCGCAATGGACGAGAAACGAGCAATGTATGAGGCGCGAGCCATGTCTCCTCCGCGAGCCCTCCGCCGCAGCCGACCCGTCGCCACCGTCCTCTTCTGCCTCGTCGTCCTCTACACCTTCTGGCAGCTCCAGCCTTTCGCAAGCCATCCCTACCACATGGATGTCGCCGCCGTTCTCGGCGATCCCCTCGACGAGGCCATCGCCGACCTCGTTCCACTCGAAGCGCACATCATCAGCAAATGCCCCGACACCAGAGTAGGCGCATGCGAATCAGCTCCCTCCCAACGCCCTTGCTGACCTTATGCGCGTCTAGGATGCTTTGCGGCAACTGATCCTGCCCGTCATGCAGCGTGTGCATGACCGGGTCAACTTCACCCTCTCCTACATCGGCCAGTACGTCCAGATCCAACAACACCGCCGCTCTTTGGCCGACTACCCTTTAACAATGCTAACATCACCCCTACTATCAGCCCGACCGCCAACGACGGCGTCGAATGCAAACATGGCCCCGAAGAGTGTATGGGCAACATCATCGAACTTTGCGCTCGCGATCTCTACCCCGATCCCAAGATCAGCCTCGGCTTCGTCATGTGCCTGACGCGCGAGTACGAGGACATCCCCGACCGCACCCTCATCGAAGACTGCGCCCTCGAGCACGCCATTGACTTCCAGGCTCTGAACGAATGCGCCACCAAGGACGACGGTGCCTATGGCCTCAGTCTCCTTCGCAACAGCATCCAGAGGAGTTCCGAGGTACGTTGAGGAGGCGGTATATAGAAGGGGAAAGGGTATACTATTCAAGGCTTGAAGAATCCTGTGTGCTGACCGTTTAATCCAGGCCGGCGTTACCAAGAGCTGTACCGTCCGCCTCAACAACGAAATCTACTGCATCCGCGATGACGAACAGTGGATCGACTGCCCAAACGGCCCCGGCGTCAACGATCTCATCATTGCTATTGAGAAGCTCCGTCACGCTTGAGTGGCTCAAAAATCTCTGTCCAAAGTTCGCTCGCCTCTCCTAGCGTGTAGCTCATTGAGATGCTGTCCATGCCCGCTTCGTCGCCTCCGGCCATGGCGCCGAGCGTCTCGATGATGCTCTCCAGCCCGACCGCCTTGCCTGTCGCCTGTGTCGCCCCGGCCTCGAGGCCAACGTGTACGATATGAACGTGGAAGTGATAGTACGTCGGCTGGTAGTGTACGTACAACTTGAGCTGGTCGGGTTCGATGGATGGGTACATCTCGCCCGTGGCGGCGATGAGCTTGACCTTCATGTGCTCCAGCCAGGGAATGTGCTTCTTGCGAAGGTCTCGCAGCGACCAGATGTCCCGGCGCTCCACGAGCGCCAACAGGTGCAACGCGCCGAGCGTCTTGCGGTCCCAGTTCAGGTCGGGCAGCAGAAGGAAGCCCTCATCGCCCGCTTCTCCCAGCTTGGTCCTATATATAACGTCTTCCACTTCCTTCTTGCCTTCGATAATGTTGAATACCCAGTTGAGCCGCCCCTGCTCTCGCTTGTTGAACATGTACGGCTGGATCTTGTCCTTGTAAATCTGCGGCGTCTCCGTCACGAACCGCACTCCCTGCTTGCTGTACTTCTTGATGTGTGTTTCCGTGCACGGGTAGATGAGGTTGATCTTCAGATCAGCGAAGAAGTCCTCGTTCGTTCCAGTCCCCTCCTCCACGCCGCTGCGCGCCATGTACCAGTGATAAATATCATTCGCGCCCAGGTTCTGCAGACGAGCCAGCGTGGCCGGCACGTCAGTGAAGTATTCGGGCTTGGCGGGGAACGGCGCCCGCTCGAGGATAAGCAGCGCGGGCTGCTCGTCGATGTGTCCGTAGAGCGACGTACGGCGGCCAGCTTGATCTACGAGCAATGAACTCGTCAGTCATTTGACTCATCACAGGCGACAAGGAGAACCGGGGGGGGAGGCGGGTGAGGGCGAGATACGGTACCTTGGTTGAGGATGCGGTCAAGCCTGAACCTGGGGACTAGAGCCTCCGCGTTCGCCTTGACGTCGGCCATAGCACGTTGTAGGTTGGGTGATTCTGAGATAAGCGGGCTGTAAGAAGAGACGGACAAAGGACAGAAAAGCAATTCATACGCGTGGCGTCGTGGAATGTTTCCAGAGACAAGAAAGTGGCCATCCTCTGCCCCTCCGACGAGATGCCGCACCCCGCGGTGGGGCTGGCCGTGCCCATCTCAACCACGTTTTTGAGGATCGACAGCACGAGGGTCCACACAACTAGTCTCAGTGCACGAGAGCAATCAGCCTTATGGAAGATGGAGACATCATGGCGAAGGCACAGACAAATCTAAAGGCACTTCATTTGCATTTCAACTAAGTAAATCGGTGGAGTGTCTTCCCATGACGGTCGAGGGCTCTCTATCTATGTCAATACCAACTATGACAGCATCAGGAATAATCCGATGGCTTATCAGGCCATCGACATGCTTTCCAACCTCGTGCTTCCATATCTCTATCCTCATTCCAACAACTCCACCCAAGACCGTCCTGATCTGTACGTAAGCCTCCCCTTTCAACCCCTTTCCCTCTTCCAAAATCACAAAATTACTTGGTTGGTAACCCTCCTCGGCCTCCACAATATTGAAACTCCTTGGATCACCGGGTATATAAAATAAACACGTGAAATTAATCGAGGAGGGCCCTTCCATTGGTCGTGATATTATCAGAATCGCGTCGTCTTCGCCGCGTCTGGACTGCTTATGCAGCTGAGTGGCGCGAGTTGGCCCCGTGGCACCGGGAGACCATTCCGTTGTCCATGTCACGACGCGATTCTGTCGAATAGATTATGTAGGTCGTTGAAGATAGAAAAATAAAAGGGCGTTAAGCGTATCGTGCGGATGCAACTCCTACTGTCGTGTCCTTGCAGACGAGGGAGTCAGAATACCCCTTTAGAGCGGCCAAGGATTGTCGAGCGGTTGCCGCGATGCGTGTGACGCGAAATGTGTATGAGGCAGTGCTTTGTATGCCAACCAGAAACGCCCAGGACCAAAACGCCATAGCCAATGCGCCAACAACGAATGCCTTTATGAGGCCATATTCAAGAGTATAGACGTCGTGACTGCGAGTTAAGGTCATGAGTGAGTCGAATGAGCATTGAAGGCGGTGGAACCTGATTCAGTTGATCCGTCACCCTCAATGGTTTTCCTCCAATGCTCAGGGAGGCAGACGCACACCAATGGGAATGCTTTGATCTCGCCATCGCCAACGGGTGAGCTTTCGCGGCGACCAGAAGTGTTGGATACACCGCTGTCTCGTTGAGCTGCCCGTCGCACCTCCCAATCTTCGGCCCGCTCGTTAAGAATGATACCGGTCGCCCATCCGTCATCCCAAATACCCACGACCTTGAGCATATCCCCGCGCTCCAAGGAAAATTCATCATTAGCACGAGGTTGGTATGCCCACAGAACAGCAACTCGATCGCTGGGGTGGATGTCATCTGAGGAGTAGTAGTCCTTGAAGAAAGGAAGCTGCTCAGACTGCTGGCTGGTCATCCCTGGTGGTGATGAAAACCCACCGGCGCTGGTGGGGGACTGAGGGACGGAGCTGTTTAGGACAGAGCCACTCGAGAGGGAGCCGTTTCTCCTGGGATTCGTGGGCGGCGCTCGAAGGATGCCGGTACGAGTGTCTGACACTGGGCTCTCGCCAAACTCATCGGATGACGAGTTGTCGGGCCCTCTTCGTCGGGTAGGAATGTATCCAACTCCTCCAGCATTTGATGAATCATCCCGGTGATGGGAAGGAGAGTTCCCAGAGTGGCCCTCCAAGGCCGACATGCGAGCGATACGTCCTCCTGGAAGCACCTCGTAGCCTTTAGGTGCACTCGGGAGCACTGGAGCTGGTTGGGCCATTACCGTCGGCCCCCCCTTCCTTGCGGGAGATGGCTGGTTGAAAATACTGCCCTTGGGGCTAACCGGTCTCCTCTGTCTTTTCTTCACGCAGAAGAACAAGGCAACGGCAATCAGGGCAATTCCCGCGAGAGCTCCAATTACAATGCCAGCAATGGCACCACCTCCTAGTCCTTTGTCGTTGCTGTCGTCGTCCTTGTCGTTGTCGTTGTCGCTGGAAGAACCCGAGTCTGAAGTCGCAGAGGCAGTTGGCGCTGTAAAAGTCATGGTAGCAGTGAGTGAGGGCAAGTCAACGTTCTTGCAGCGATCCTCTGCATTAGCGCCATAACAGCAGGTGTCGGTCGAGTTGATTCCTCCTTGAGAGCAGTACGAGCAGAGTCCCATGGTGCTATTTCCATAGCCACAGTTATTCGACTCATTGTCCATGCCCGAGATACAGGTAGAACTATCGAGAGCACCCTCGGGAAGAGCGCAGATAGTGAAGTCGGATCTAATCAACCCCAGCAAGTCGGCTCGCGGGTCTGAGCAGAGATCATCATCCGAGGTAACGTAAACCTCGCTCTGGGCGAATGAGGCACATGTTTCGGCGCACAAGGGGCGAGACTGGTCGTCAGATAGCCCACAGGTGCTTATCGAATTCTGAACGATAGCATTGCACAGCACCGTTGTTGTGAACCGGGCGTACATGTCGCTTGAGTTTGTCAGGTCGACGCCTCCACATCCAAAAACATCTTCATATCTGGACGTATGTCAGTAACCGGCCAGGGAGCGTTTTTTGCTCTAATGACTCACTTCTTTTCAACATATGTTGACTTGACGTATGTGGCAAGCTGAGAGTCAAAGTTTTCTCTATCAGTAACATACAGCAGGAATGGGCTGGTTGTGTGTTAGTTCAGGCTTCTCAGCAAAAATTCCTCAACTCACAAATCATTGGACGAGGAGTTGATCGAAATCGAAGCGGATTCGAAGGCAGGGCAGGTGGTAGAGCCTTTAAGTGAGATGCACGTCTCAGCCGCCACAAGTGCTGGCGAAGCTGAGAGCAGAGTCAAGGCAATGGTCCTCGCGCTGAGTGCAGTGCGTTTCGTTGATCGAGACTGATGCTTGGCTTTCGAGCGACTTTGTGCCTTGAACTGGGGCGCGGGTGAAGACATGGCGATATCTCGGTCCGCGGGTGGGAGCAGAACACAATGGATGTTGTTTACTGAGGAAAACCCGCGCTCATGGTCGTCGGGAGAGTATCTTTAGCTGGGGCCCTTTGATGTGGGCTGAATTCGGTATGGGAGCCGTGGACACGCGGAGTTGGAGGCGATTAAGGTGAAGGAGATGCTGGCGGATAAGGTCGTCGATTAATAGTCGCAACCAAAAGACGGTTCCGTTCAACGAAGGATCGGACCGGGTGATTCGGAGTTGAAGCTGACTAGAGACGCGAAGGTCTCGATTCGGATGCGTCGAGAGAACGAACGATGGCAGTTGGCGTTAATTAGGTACAGGATTAGATGGTCGAAGAGAGCGTCGTGAAGAGATATGCGAAGGAAGGCGGCACTGGACACCGGCCCTTGAGGAGGAGCTTGCTGGCTCGTTCCTGTCGATTGTTGTCGGGCTGGACGTGCAGTTGTGAGGAGCCAGCGACGAGTCACAACGCTGACCGGGCACGGATGGGGAGGGAAAAAGAAAGAGACGAGACGAAGCCCAGGACAGGGTGAAGAGAAGGTGAGAAGGGGCAGAGAGCCCAGGAGTTCGGACCAGAGCTTTGGACAAGGATATTAGGGGGTGGTAGCGGCTAGTATGGACGGGGGTGGACGACACAGCCAGGTAGCGCGCGACTGTGGGAACGAGGCTTGGAAGGTTCGTCGCGAAGGAGACGGCTAGAGACCGGGACAAGGGGAGGCGACGAGTGCTAAAGAGAGCAGGAGCAGCGTGGAGCCTGTGCGTGAAGCGTCGTAGGAGTTGTGCACAGAGGTGAGAGGAGAGATGCAGGATTGTGCGAGGGCATGAGATGTAGAAGTGGGCGATAGTGGTGTCGGCATCTGGTGTTTGGGCCCAATGCTCATGCACCAGGACGACCGCACTCAGAAGGAAATGGCGACTGCCGGGGGGGTCCCTGCCCGCATTAGGCCCGGAAGGGGATGGCAAGGTCCCGTTTGCGACAGAGAGACAACGGCGCTCCTGCGGCGACAAGTACCCCGGGCGCTGATTTTGCACTCACTCTGGCCGAAAACGGTACCTGGCCCACTGCGGGTCCATCTGGGGCGTTGTAATTTTGGGTAACAGGGGTAGTGCGGATGCGGACTGGGGGGCCTCCCTAGCGCCCCAGCGCCCACTGCACCCACTGCTACCCACTGCTACCCACTGCCTAGCGCCGAGTCTGGTGCCGTCATCACTAACGGAGCATTTTATCGCCCAAACGCAGCCGCCACTTACGGCGTACCAAGTACAGAGCAGCCAAACCACCACTACCACCACTGAAACTCCGACTACAACCACTGCGGACGCGCTGCAAAGAGCCGGCTTGGAGTCGCATCCATCCAGCGGCAGGGTGCCATCCAAACAACCACGTTTCCCTCCGTCCTCCCTCCCTACGCACGACTTCGTACTGGTCACCTGGATGCATCCGACCTGTCAGAGATGCCCCCAATTGCCTCACTGTCTCCAATCATGTCGCACCCGACGGAATATGTTCCTGCAGGTCATCCCCTCCCCCCTACCTCTCGACGCCCTCGCATCGCCCAGACTCCCTCCCTGCCCGGTCTCGACTCCGTCCTGATCGCCCTCCCGCCCGCTGCCCTTCACGCGCAATCTGTTCCGTTTCCACGACACCATCTTACTGTGCACGCCCACGTGGACCAGACCACTAGAGCCATTGCCGCTGAGACTCGGGCCCAGTCGTGTCCCAGATTCCCAAATGGCTTGCACCTGGACCCCAAGCCGTCGCGTTTGCCCACACGACCCGCGAGTCAACACCCTGCCGGGTGACTTGTAGCTGCGCATCAGCCCGCAAAAGAAAAACTGCCCTCTGGATGCTTACTTTTCGGCCAGTTTAGCGTCTGCGCCGGTCATCTCGGCTGTTTTTCTCTCGTGCGGTCGCCGGATTGATGAGGGAGCAGCATGGTCCATCTGCGACAACGCGAGAGGCGCCAACCTGTGTTTGTCAATCCCGATCGATCCACCGATGATCCCACCAAACGCGGCCTCAACACCAATGCACAAGCTCACCACCCGCTTGTGCAAGCCAACAGCCCGGTGTACTATGTACTATGTATGCGCCTACGTGCAGCAACCCGCGGGTACGGTGCTGTGTAAGTTAGTGTATGGCTGGGTTAGTCTAGATGCAAAATTGCTGCAATTACTTGCTGTGCACCCCACCACTTTAGCTTGCCTGCTTCGTTGCCTAGCAAGACCATATTGGACGAGGCAGTTGGCTGAGACATTGCCAAAGCTGCAGCTGAGCTCTGATTCTACTAGCCGCATCTCCATGACGCCTCAGTAAAGATGGCTTTTTTCGTTGCCTCATCATCAGAAACCATCAGCTCCTTTACCTTTCGTGGTTTGTCTCCCTCTCGTGGCCGCAAACAGCTATAGACGGCATATCTCTATCCCGTCGGTCCCTCCAACCCAAAGCAGTAGGTAGCTACACCGTTAGCCAAACCGCCGGCTGAAACTGGCCATGGGTACCATGCCACCGCTGCGCAGTGTAGCATCGCGATCCTAGCAAACCCACGAACGCTCATATGTTTCTTCAGGAACAGCAAGGTGCTCCTCGTTCTAGCGGGGGCTTTGGGATAAACGCGGCCTGGCCTCCCCATTGGTCCGCCCTTGATTTCACCGGCGTGCACTTGGGAGATGACGATTTACCCGCTGGACACGACGTGGCCAACAACCCGCAAAAGCCAGACTCGTCCTGCTGCCGATGATAAGGTACCGCCATCATCGTTCTCCCAGCGTCCAGCAAACAAAGAAACTTCTGTATCTCACCCCCGCGCGCACGAACAGCCGGAGTGAGTCTACCATCGATTTAGGTGGGGTCTCGTGGCCCAATGTTGTGATGGCGAGTTCGCGACTGGTCTACCCGAAGCCAAAAGAAAAACCCGCCAACCACACGACGATGCACTTGTAAGCCCTAAACATCAAACAGAGTATTATCACAATTGCTATGAACGACGGATTCTCGCCCTGCATCCGGATTTATACATGAGCACGATAACAACAGCGCCCTGCCGCACCGAGCAGAACAAGGTTATTCAGTTCCCACAGGTGTAATTTCCCATCCACCATGGGTCCCCTGCTCGGCCAGGCACTCGTTTCACATTGAGCTAGGGAAAGGACTGGACAGGGCTTGTCCATTCCCGGACTCTATGCAGGCTTGCAGCGAGCTCGTATCAGCAGAGCCCTCGGTCGTCAAAACCGAGCGATCCTCCATCATGGCATTTCGATACCTGGGACGATAGCTGAGAGACTTATACCGCGCACGTCCCTAGCAATCAGGGCGATGCGGTGTAAATCGAACCCAGACAACGATTCATTATCGCACAAATGGAGGAGAGGCAGCGCCGTCCAGATATCGTGTTGAGTTCGCTCGGGTAGGTGCGTGAACGACGGCGGCGGTCGAGTCGCGCCTCAGCCGGAGCTTCTCCAGGTGGGGCCGCCCTCCGCCTGACCTCCGCAGGCCCAAAGCAGCCTCGTGTCACGACCAAGAGATGCACTTACTACGTAGTACAGTATTCAGACATATCTAAAGATGCCGAGAGTCAAATCTTAACCCTAAAACTATGGTGGGGATTGGAGTCTAGTGTCACGGAATAGTCAACTACTATACATAGCTGGGTGTATTCAATTATTAGGTGCTATCAGGGCTTGGAACTAAGTGGTTTCCGGATCAGCGACTGCAGTGCGTTTTGGTGAAGCTTTGCATCCTCGAGGGCCGCTTGTAACCGATGCCGTAGAGTCTGGAGGACTTGGGTAGATCACATCGGCAGTTTCGATAGTCGGATGGTCCTGCAATTTGACTGTCGCTTTCTCCCCGTTCTCCTTGTTCTCCTCGTCTTCCGAATACTCATCTTTGGTTTCCACCGAAGTAATACCTTCTTCTTCAAGAATTCTCGAAATCACAGCTCGGCTTGAGTTAAGAATATTGGTAGTGATGCGAACCCCCCGTTCGTGAATCGCGCAATTTCCAGTTACGGGGTGTGTCATCATCCACTCGAAAAGGCGACGAGGAAGCTTACTTGTGAAGCAAAATGCTTTGCTCTCCGTGTCGCGCCGGATGAAGATGACTGGTGGCATTTTCCTGTCTTCGAAGTGAAGGTCACTTCGGTTCTTGTCTTGTGTATATTCTTTTCCGTCCTGTAACAGCCAAAATTTGGAGGTAATCTCGTCGACTTCATATACCTGGATCTTTCTCAGGACATCGTAGAGGTTGCCATCATGTTCCAATCGAGGGCTATTGAAATGAACCGCAACCCTAGGAAGCTCAGTCAGTGGAAATTGAAGAAAGATTCATGGATAGATGCAACAATACCGGTATAATGCATGTGCTCTTGGCTGAATAGTATGTTCCGGGGAAAAGACCTGCCACTTTTCTGGGCCATTGAAACTCGTGGTTTCTTTGACCGCATTTGACAAGAACATGCTTTGCAACCCAAGCCACTTTATAAAATGTCCGAGTCTGCACGCCTCAGCAAAGGTAAAGTCGAGCAATTTAACTCGCGTTGCGAAAGAATCCCCAAGGTAAGTCCTGTCGATGATAGCAAAGTTCGTTGTCTTTGTGGTGAGTTCAATCCGGCCGTCTGGATACCTCACGGGAAATATCCGCGATTCGAGCAGTCGGCTTTGTTCGGGATAGCGGTCGGAGGTTGCCAGAAAAAAGTTCAAGACCCGGATCTGGTGCTTCACTTGCCTGACGGAAGATGTTGAAGACCCAAGCCGCACCAGCTCATCGCACACCAGTTCAAGGCTCAGAGTTTCAATCCCAAGAAACCCAACGAAAAAAACTCGTAACCCTTTGTAATGACTCTCCGATATTTTCATTCCTTGTATCTCATCTTCAGTTGACCACAGGCAGTCTGACAGGTGATGCCAGCCCTTGTACTTGTGTTGTTCAACATAAATGAGGGCATTGTTTGCAAAAATATTTCTAATATCCAACACACATCAGCATCTTGGAGGGATTTATAAATTAGAATTTATCATCGACATTCAGCTCCCTACGTGCGGGACCCGTTGATTCCGAATATCCGCAAGCAGCGACAACTGCCCGGAAAGGGGCATGCTTTGAGGTTTGGCAGCGCCACCAAAGATATTTCAGTTGTTGGGCATAGGAAGTGAAATATTGGGTAAAATCACTCCCTCTGGGGATGCCCTCTGGGGATGATTGGTAACTTACTTGAGATCCGTCTTGTCAACACCGCTCATATTTGTTGTCATGTCGTGGAGACGCACGTACATGTCACGAATCCGTTCCAAGTTCTCGCATTTCTGATCCTTCAGATACTTGAGCTCATCAACTATGTTAGACCAAGTGCAATTTGGTATCTTAAGCACTTCAGTAAAAAGGACCGTGATGGTTTGCAAAACGGTTGGCCTGTTGGCAAGCATCTCCGTGTATCCCCATTTTAGGGGGAATTTACTCTCCATGGTGGGTGGCGCATCCCACAGACACTGGAGAGGATCGGCCCAATTAGGCTCATGATCTTTTTTGGGGTGTACATACACCCTTGAGTTGTTGGCGAAGACATTCCTAAGGGACTAGTGAGTTAATTGAGGGTATGGTCATGTATAGTTGAACTGACTGGAGATACTCCTGCTCAGTCGCCCTGAACGCTGACAGTTGAAGATTCCCGCATAAAACTGTATAAAGATCGATAATTCGACTACTGTCTGTCACAGTTACAGCGGTTCCGTTGCAGATTTGACATAAAATCGTCAGGTAGAAGATCATATCCGGTTCAAAACCTACTCTCGGGTATTGTTGAAGAAAGCCCCAGTCTTTAGTATACGTACCACGGTCAATCGGGCGATCCAGCTTCAGAAATGGAAATGGCTCATCCGCTTTCAAAAATCTGGCGCGTTTCTCTTCAAGATCGGGAAACGGAAGATACGTCGCTGAGAGTGGCACCATGTCATCACCCTGGCACAGAACTCTGATATCCCCCAGCTTACTCTGCAACGCAGGGGAGTTTTCAATGCAATCTCCTCCAGAGGGCCAATGGCTTTGTAGAAACCCAAGAAACCTTTCCGGGCGGTGCTTTGCGATGTAGTAGCATGCCTCAGAGAGGTCGCGTGGGTCTGGGCTAGTGACCAGTCTTAGGTAGCGCCGGGCCCCTGCGTATCGACACAGCCATTCTCGCCAACTTAACGAGTTGGAGTCTGGTCGGTTTAGAACCTTCGAAAAGTAGGATGGGTGAACAAAGTCCACCGACATTCCTGGCATATTTTGGCCCTGCTTATCTCCAGCATATGTCTGCTTCAGTAATTCCTGTGGCATAAATCGACCTCCACCTGGAAGATATATATCTCGTACTTGTACAGAATAGCATGTGAACTGCTGGTTGGCCAGGACTGCGGATGTATGGTGATTCATTGGGTCCGAGGAAAGGTGGTGGGTTTTGTAGAGAAACTGCAGTTCCTCAACTATGCCCCATAAGTAGGGATTCGCTTGTGACATGATACGTCGATGCTTCCGCAGAATCTGCCCGCGCACGGTGTCGACATCCGCTGTGTTGACACCAAGGAGCTTGAATAATTCCGAACGCAGAAGGTTCGATATTGCGCTTGTTTTAATCAGATTGAAGGGAAGACTGGAAGGAATAGGCACTCCTTCAATTTCGGGAAAATATACCTCGCCTTCATCGGTCGGAGCTCGCCACACTCCGGTCTGCAATGGAAGTAGAGGCATGGTTCGCAGCCTGTCGCGTGATTTCTCATACTCCGGTTTTTGTTTTCCGAATAGTCTTAAAAGGAGGGTTGCCGCTTCCGTGTGCCAATCATCGGTTGTCCTTTCGCCACACATCCTAGACCCCAGGTTTTTGAGATCCTGTTCGACTCTATCAAGTGTCTCTGTCCAACCAAGTCTCCGCATCCCAATTCTTACGAGTATATCAATATCTTCAGGTTTATAGTGCCGAGATAGATAGATCTCTGGGATTAAGTCTCGGAATAGAGGGCGTCCGTGGCCATCAAGAAACATGTTGGGTGTCGGCCGAAGCTCATTGATCAGTCGCAGTGCACCTTCACTCCGTGGGCGTAATACTGGAGTGGCGCGGATATTTTCTTCGATGATCGTAACCAGCTTTGACCAGAATCTATCGTACGAATATCCGTGTCTGTTGGGTAAAAATCTCATCCAGGTATATCGAAGAACTGGAACATCACAAAACTCCAGGACGGCTTGGACGAATGCATCACCAATGCCATTGAGAATGCTTAAATTTCGCGCCGATGTTGTCACGATATTCAGGTGATTCGCTTGTGCCGTGAAATCACTCTGTATCAAGAACTCGATGATATTAGCTTCAGCCTTCATGACTCTGTTCTGGTACCTTACCGAAAATCCCACGTGGCTCAGAGGCAGGAATGCAGAAACATCCTGTGGCTCGATGACAGGCTCCAAGTTTGCGGAGAGGGGGAAACCCAGAATCACTTCGGCCGTCGCATATGATTTGGTTCTCTCCTCGAATTCAGAATAGGATCGGTTTTCGCATTTAGCCAAGTTGCACATAGCATGTCTAGTGATATGGTAAATTTTGGAGTTTGTCGTAGTGTGTCCGCCTTCAGTAATCGTTTTCGTCAAAGTGACCCGATTGAACTCGGTCTCTGTTATGGACAATACTGTTGCCTTCTGGATTTCTAATTGGCCGTCAAAGAAAGAAATTCTTATTTCACGCAAGTTCCGCAAAAAAAGCAGGGCATTTTCTGGAAGGTCGTTGAGCTGCTGATGAATGGCGTCTTGTTGCATTACCAAAGGTTCAGCATTTGCAGATTCGTAGAGTTGCAAAGTCATCCTAGTCAGAGGTTTCGGTAGCTGAGCTTTTGGCTCCTGCCAAGTAGGAGAGATCATTCCAATTCCCGAATCTCCTACTCGATGCTTGAAGTGGAAGGAATAGTCGCCGGATTGTATATGAACCTTCCATGCTGCCATGAAGACGGACTTGAAGCCGATACCTTTCTCGCCGATATACCGCGGCGTGCTCGCCTTAGAGTCCTGATCGATGCCACAAATTGCTTCGACATTCTCCGGTGTAAAGCCATCTTCATTGCAGTCGATGACTATTTGGTCCTCGTAGACTTGAAAGCTGATATATGGCAGTTGACCTTGATCCAGTGCCTTAGTAAAGTGACTGTCTTCGGCATTCTGAAGAAGTTCGAGAATGAACCGCGTATTGCTTGTGTAGAGGTCAATCCCCAAACTATTAGAACGTTAGTCGTGCTCCACGAATTAAGGAGTTGACTTGCGTGACAATTGCTGGGGGGACACTCCCTTTCAATCCCTCGATCACACGCTGAATGGTGTCCTTCGAATCTTGGCTTGAGACACCCTGCCAAACTTCGTCTGGGATGTAGCCATTTCCATCGGCGATGGATTCCACAAGTTTACGGGCCTGCGCTGCTCCCGCTTCCATTGGCGCCATCTTGTTCACAGATTCGCAGAAGCTGCGGACACTCGGAAGTTGGAAACATCAAACGAAGGGAGAAATACAAGGATGGCCAATATTCGAGGCTGACACTGTACTTGTAGCCTGATTATTTCTGAAACATTACAAATGCGTGCGGGTAGGCCAGCAGTTCATTCGCTGATGTGGTTTCGCAACCAACAGGCCCATTGTGTAGGCCATTTCGGTGTCGGCGGCTGCAAGGCGACCACCAGGCTGATTGAACAAACTAAATATGGCGTGACTACTGGTTTAAATCGCACTGCATAATGCGATCTTGCGAAATTAGGGAAGAGTTTTCTATAATACTCGATGCCTCTCTTCTACATGACAGGCAGTGCTCTGGGGAACAAGTAGAATGGAGAACCTCGATGTGCTTGCGGAATTCGGTCTATTTATGGATGTTGGTAGGCCGAGGTTCGGCCCCTCCCCCGGGCGGAGTGGTTCGTCAAGCGGCCGAGCACCTACTTACCTATAGTTCCCCAGCGGCTACACAGGTGCCTTCACCAACCAACATACACAAAAACCAACATACACAAGACCTCATACGCAATGGCTGGGTCACAGTCAACCAAACTCTTCACGGGGATGAAGCTGGGCGCGCTGGATCTCCAACATCGGGTCGTGATGGCGCCATTGACTCGGAACCGCGCCGAGGCGGGGACGGGCATCCCGGCCGACTTTACGGCCGACTATTATGCCCAGCGCGCCTCACGTAAGTCGTACTGCTGTAGCGTTGCATTAGAAATGCTTCTATCTACGAGTCAATGCTCAGTACTGACTCCAATGAAATTTAGCGGGTGGCCTGCTCATCTCCGAAGGAACCTTTATCGCGGAGGAGGCTGGTGGTTACAAACACGTTCCAGGTGGGTAGCTGGGCACCCAACTCGGAAGACAAGACCGGCTTGCTGAGCGTTATTTTAACCGTCAGGAATATACTCTCCCAGTCAGCTCGAATCCTGGAAGCGCATTACAGATGCCGTCCACGCTAAAGGCGGGCACATCTTCTGCCAGCTCTGGGCTCTAGGGTAGGTCAAACACCGTCTTATCCCTGAATCCCCTCAAGCGTGTCCTGTAATACCCCATATCGCTTCTAACCATCACTCCCTAGCCGAGTTGCTGACTCGAATTTGGTACCGGTTGTATGGAGCGCCGGCTCGAAACCCTTTGTCACAGAGGGCCCCCATCCGATGCGGAGTGATGACTCTTCGTTAGTCAGGTTGACAGTCATGGAAACGGCCGATATCGATCGATTTGTTGGCCATTATCGACAAGCGGCATTGAACGCAATTGAAGCAGGGTTTGATGGGGTAGAAATCCATGGAGCCAATGGCTACGTGAGTATTGTTTTACCAAGGACCGTCCTTACAACACATTCACTGACTGACACGGCATGATATCTAGCTCATTGACCAGTTTGTGAGTCGTTTTATCTCATTGATACAATACAGTCAGATTAACATCTCACAGCTCCATAGCTCGTCCAATGACCGTACAGACTCATACGGCGGCAGTATCGAGAACCGTTTACGCTTCCCGCTTAGAGTTCTGACAGCCGTGTGCGATGCCATTGGCCCTGACCGCGTCGGCATCCGGATGTCACCCTTCTCCTTTTTCCAGGGCATGCGAGAAGAGGAACCCCTTGCTCTATTCGTCCCATGGGCGGAAACCATCACCAGGGCCCAACCATCTCTCGCATTTGTACACGCCGTCGGGCCCCGAGCCTTGGGATCGCGGGACACACCACAACACTTGCAGAAGTCCGAGGACTGCCTTGACGCGATCCGGGATGTCGTTAGCAAGGCTGGCGTAAAGCTTATCGTTGCGGGAGGATTTCTCCCCGAGACTGCTATTCAGCATGCAAGCGAAACGGATGACCTTGTTGCGTTTGGGAGATACTTCATCTGTAAGCGTTCCATGCCTGGCCGTTGTTATAGTTGGTCGGCTAACTTTACATAGCGAACCCCGACCTTCCGGCTAGGGTCGAGAACGGATGGCCTCTTCGAAAGTACGATCGATCGACGTTTTATACGCAGACTACAGAAGGATACACCGAGTATGCGTTGACGAGTGTGGTTTTGTTTGTACTTTGCATGCTGACTAGGTTACAGCCTCTCCCCTTACAGCGCAAGACTTTGAGATACGAGAATTTGAGAGTACATAGACTCGGTGTTCCGCGAATAGACCTGGCTGTTCACTGATAAATGAGGGCCCAAGTGAATTTCAGGAATGAGACTGACCACTGAGTCAGTTTAGGGAAGTTTCGGGACTTGGCTCCTGATGTGCCTTGTAAGCTCCCTCTACGTGTAACAACCCAAATGTCCAGCGCCCGAGGCAACGCTAGAAGAGTTACCATGATGCAAGTCCGAGGACCTTGCTGAGTGCGTACCTTCCTGTGCGTACCTTCCTAGGCACACAACTAGGGAGCAAGCAAACTCTGCCAAGCAGGTAGGTATCTAGGTTTAGGCTGCCTCCCATCGCTACAAGGGTGATACCCAACTTCAACAAGCACAAAAGCGTCATACGCCCCCTTCAACCTCCGCTTCTGCTCTGTGACATCTTAAAAACACCCGAGGCCAGGACGACTACACCACCAGCCCACCCTTTTCCAACGCCAACATGGAATTCTTCAAAAAGACGGTTTTGAACCTATTCGGTGCGGCCCAGGTCACCTTGGACCAAAACAAGGCAGCATTTGTGGCTGCGAATGAGGTCTGGAAGGCAAACCACGCGGCACTGATAAGCAATGACCAGAACAAACCCGACAGCGAGCCTCATTGGAGCAGGGCGGCCAAGAAAAGAAACCGGAGAACTGCCAGGAGAGCTGCCAATAGAGATGCCAAGAGAGATGCCAAGCGAAGAACTGCGAATGAAAGAGCTCCCAAGGGTAAGATGCCATTGGTGTTGAGAGGGTCGCCGGTGTCAATATTCATCGAGGATTACGGGCAGGCAGTCGCCCAAGCGTCTTTGGCGTGCAACACGCCAGGCGAATCATCGGAGCTCATCTTTTGGACCGATGCTTCGGTAGGGCGTCACGGGGATACCAGTTGGGCGGGCCATGCCGTGGTATTTAGCCGAGCCGGGAGTTGGGTGCGAATCGCGAATCGCAGGGTGGCACGGAAACAGACAAGTGATGTTGCAGAACTTCGGGCCATCGAGCTTGCGCTGGATTTCGCAGTGCAGATGATTCCATACAACAGTGTGACAGAAAAACCACAGGTGGTGAAGATATTCACCGACTCTCAGTATTCACTCAAAGACATCGCCGAGTTACAGGGGCTATTCTACGGGCAGGCGCGTCGCCGCAGGTTGCAAAATACGTCGGATGTAATCCAAATGCTGCACGCAGTGATACAGAAGGCTCAAAGTCTGGAAAAGGCTCGCGTCCAGCTGGAGCTGCACTGGGTGCCAAGAAACCAAGTCGAGGGTAACATGGTGGCGGATAGAGCTGCGGCAATGGTCCGGCATGTCGGTACCATGTCTTCCACTGATCAGGTGCAACTTGACTGGGACTTTGACGCTGAAGGGCCTAACAGCAAGCTGGATAAAACAAGGTACGAGACAATGGCCCGGTGGGTCGGTGATCGGCGAGGACTGAACTGACAGGCTTGGCAGATGTCTCAGGCGGCGGCTCTTGGTCTCGAGCAAAGTCATGGCAGAACGTGTTGCATATTATTTGCCCCCAGGAAGGGTTGGCCCTGTGTATTATGGCCCCATTTATGACCCAAGCCAGGACCACGGACAGAACCGGGAGCAGTACCCAGCACAGAATCAAGTCCCAGAGCCAAGCGCATAACAACAACAACATTTCCATCCAGGGACTGAGTCAGGGTCAGGGTCGGGACAGACTAGAATCATCACTGTTATGCTACTACGGAGTACAGCTAGGACGACAAATACAGCCTCAGTCATTTTGATATGGGACCGTGACGAAGCATTGCGGAGTACAGAAGCTTATTATTCCTCGAGTTGATCTAATCTCGTCGTTCACAATTATAAACTCCGGGAGCCGAGTCCTTGGACCCTGGATGGACCCCTTGATTAGACGTGGTCCCTTATTCGTTTCTCCGAGCAACAGCTTGGCCACAGCGCGGACTTCGGTCTATTGGGTAGTGCGACAAGTTATTCAAGCATGATTTTTCTGACGACGGGCGTCAGGGCCATCAAACAGCCCGATGCTGCCCAATGAAGGGTGGCGGTTTTAATCACAGGTGCCATAAGTCCGCGCGTGGCGTCGTCAGAAGCGCGGCGCCGCAATAATCTGGACCCTGGTCGGCGATCCTTGGGCGGCTTCGCGCCGACGCGAAGCCCCGACCTCCGACATTGCACCCAGAACCTATTTCCTAAAACGGCAACGCCTGGGGTATTGGGGCATTCTCGCTGGGCAGATTTCACGGCGAGACGCCGACCGCCGATGCCACCGCGACTGTTCGCTACTACCTGCGACGTGAAAGAGCGGCATGGAATTTGTATTATAATAGGTGGCTTGCGCTGTGAGCTCGAATGACGACGCGCTCCTTGTTGTCCAGATAAACGCAGCCCTACAATAAGCTCCCCAGGGCTTTCATTTCCAAAGCCTCTTCATCGCCAAGAGCTTCACCTTCAAAGTTTGAAGCGCAACGACAATAACCTCGCTAAGAATACGACACCAACAATACCTCGAGTTCTCGACTCATACGCCATCGCCATGTCGTCTCAATCGGGTCAGGCCCCAGCAGTGAGTTCCCTCATCAAATGCAACAACACCGCAACGCGCAGTCAACTAACACATCTTCCCTCCACAGGGCCCTCCCTATCTTCCAACAACGGCAGGCCTCGGTGGCCGCCCGACCGTCGGTGTCGATGATCCCATCGGCGGCGTGCTGCTGGCCTTCTTCATTGGCGGCGCCGTCCTCAACATGACCATCTTTCAGCTCAACCGCCGCCGCTCTCACAAGTTCGTCCTCTCTGGCCTCCTTTTCGGTTTCTGCATGGCCCGCATCACCGCCAACGTCCTGCGCATCGTCTGGGCCTCGTACCCGACCAACGCCCGTATCGCCATCGCCGCCCAGGTCTTCGTCAATGCCGGTGTGGTTCTCTTATTCATTGTCAATCTCATCTTTGCGCAGCGCATCCTCCGCGCCTATCATCCGCACATCGGCTGGAGCAAGCCCGTCACCATCTTTTTCCGATTCCTCTTCTTCAGCATCATTGCCAATCTTATTATGGTCATCGTCGCCGTTGTGTATACCTTCTACACGCTCGACACACATATCCGCTCTCAACTCCGTAAAATACAACTGACTGCCGTCACCTACCTCGCCATCCTCGCCTTCCTGCCTATCCTCATAACCGCCATCAGCATCCTGCTCCCGCGCAAGGCCCCCATGGACAAGTTCGGCCAGGGCCGCATGCGCACCAAGGTCCAACTTCTCATCTTCACTGCGAGCCTTCTCACTCTGGGCGCCGCCTTCCGCGCTGGCGTCGCTTACCAGCTCCGCCCCATCACCAACCCAGCCTGGTTCCACCACAAGGCCTGTTTCTATGTCTTCAACTATGTCATCGAGCTCATCGTCGTCTACTCCTACGCTCTGTCGCGCTTCGACCGTCGATTCCACATCCCCAATGGCAGCAGTGGCCCTGGTGCCTACTCCAGCGGCAACTCTGCCAACTCCGACAACCCTATCTACCGTGTCAATACTGAGTCCGAGGTCTTTGGCGACGACGAGCGGCCCCGACACAACCGGGCGCAGCAGAAGACGGAGCCTCAGAACGATATTGTTTAATCTCACGGCTTGCCGCATTCGCACAGCCAGTACATCACATCACTGTTAATTGTTTGCTCATCCCACCAAGCAAGGGGGAAATGGAAGTTTGACTGCGGTTAGCAGCAACCTTAATCAAATGTTGTCGTCTCTCGACTCACTGTATCAATGTATTTATAGAAAATGGCCCATGAGTGCCATTGAGATAGACGGACGACTCACGAAATAACCTAATTGGACGACCTCGCGGTTGTCGTAGTCAGATAGACTGTATATAATCATCACAACTTTAAATACCACATGGCCCCCAAGATGCGAAACGTAGGCAGTAATGTGAAACATAATGATCATCGTTGCGGGAAATGACCATTGTTGAGGCAAATGGTATGTTTTAGCGAATACCAAACAAGCCAGTAGCTCCTCCAAGCGCTAGTCAAGGTAAAATCCGAGGTTGCATAGCCTTTTCACACTTGTGATTGGAAGGTAAATATTCACGAGCACGGAGTACGGACGGGACAAGGATGGGACAAGGACGGATCAAGTACGGATCTCTCTGGTATACACAGCTTCATTCATACGACATTCTTCTTTCTTTCTCTTGTAGCATGGACTCGATAAGGCGTACCTGAGCAGTCATAGGGGGAAGGACCATGCATGCCATTGGGAAAAAAGAAAGAACCCTCTCCTCCAGCCAGGGATGGTGATGTGCGTCTAAGAAAGTCTCCCCCGGAGTTTTGCCTCTTTTTTATTCCCACAACGTTTGATGACTCGCCACAAGCGATGATGCAGGTCCGTACATCCTGCACCAGGGACTTTGTTGTCTGGGAGGGACTTTTGCGTAAAATTGTACAAGAACAAGCACAGTTCTCGGCGCTGCCGCGTTGCGTGTCGCGAACGGGGTCGGGAGTTTGAGCTTGGTTGAACAGGGGTATACGGTGCAAGATTAGAGGAAGTAGTCGGGAGTCCCTGTGAGGAGTTAGCAGATTGAACCCGCGAGAGTTGCTCATCGTGTGCGACTTACGCCTTGAGACCATCGGCTCGCCTGCTCTGGGGCAAGGGTCGAATTGCAAGCTGCGTTTGGGGTTAGCCTTGTGCGGGACAATGCCAATGAGGTCGATACATACAAGGTGTACTTCAGGTGCTCATCAATCTCCATGATAGCGGCCTGGTTACCACATCGGTAGCAGTAGTTGGGTGCTGTTTGTATTGGTTAGTCCAAGCCCGAGGGTTACACGAGCAGGGTCACGTACCTGAGAAGATGGTCACGACATTTCGGTCTTGGGACCAGTTATAACCCTCCATGACCAGCTGATGGGCTCGTGCAATCAACGTCAAGCCGTTGTTGTGATTGAATGCCTCCGAAATATCCTGACCGAAGGTGTACCCCGCACCGCGGGGAGAGATTCCCCAACCGCAACGGTCATCGGGATCTGACCACAGAAGGTCGCACATGGGACCCTCGTGGGGAACCTCCTGGATCCGGTCCAGGGCGCGGATGTTATCGAGCGTGTCAATGCTGGGGGACAGGCCGCCGTGGAGACAGAAGATCTGGTTGTCGATGAGGGCGGTGAGGGGGAGGTAGTCGAACAGGTCGGTGAAGTACTTCCACACGTTGGCGTTGCCGTACTTTCGGAGGCACTCGTCGTAGAAGCCGTAGACTTGAGTGATCTGACGGGACTCGTGGTTTCCACGGAGGATGGTAATGCGCTGGGGGTATCGGATCTTGAGGGCGACAAGGAGGGTGACGGTCTCAACTGAATAGTAACCTCTGTCGACGTAATCACCTGGAAGCTGGGTCAATCTCTTGCGTCACGATATGTCACCTCGGAGGGGCGTACCCATGAAAAGGTAGTTGGTGTCGGGGTTGGGACCACCGATCTTGAACAGCTCCATCAGGTCGTGGAACTGGCCGTGGATATCACCGCAGACGGTGACGGGGCATTTCTGGCGAGAGAGGTCAGATCCAGCACCTTGCTGGCGGGGGCGCGCATCCAACATACCACTGGCTGCACATTTGACTCCTCCTGCAAAACTTCTCGTGCCTGTGTCAAAGGGTCAGCATGGGGCGCTCATGGATCACGCGAGAGCACCGTGACAGCAAGCCGCTCATGGATGGACGCGACCGAGCCATCGTGCATGGCAGCTCGATGACATCGGCAGCTCCCTCGGGCAGCTGCAGCACGGCACCCCCATCTCGGTTCCCGGCTCACCTTGTCGCAAAGTCTCTGGACATCCGACTCGGCCAGCTGCTTGCAGGACATCAAGCCCTCGATCCAGCCATCGAGGGTGGGGATGGTGGTGGGCTCGAGGTTGAGGACGGGCGAAGCTTCGGCGGGCGCTCGCCCGACGTCCTCCATATTGGTGTCCATGGCTTTCGGGCGCGGTTAGGAGGCGGTTGGCGGAGATGGGAGCTGGAGGAGAATGACGTTGCGTTGGCGTTGACGTTGACGTTGCGGTCACGCCTGAATCGCGAGCGGTGGGGCACGGGGCACAAAGGCGTCAGGGGGCGGAGAATGCGGGCGGGCAGCAAAAAGGGCGGCGAGGCAAGCGCAGGACGAGGTCGGGCGTTGGGAGGGATTTG